>JARHVA010003917.1:332500-452500 GCA_037957365.1 Torreya grandis
AAAGTTATGGCATAAACACTGAGCACCAGTTTTTCCTTTGTTAATTTTCAAATGCCAATGATCATAGTTAAACCTAAAATAATATGATATGATATCATGTACTCTATACTTATATTAATCATGATACATATATATTATTATAAGGAGCTCAAACTTTACCTTGTTAAACCTCTATCACTTTGACCTCTTGATTTTAATATGCATCGTTGATCTTGATTAGTACAAATAGTTTGTCACCGTTGATCTTCTAAAAAAGCTTGGCATTTACCTCTAATCAAAATTAAAAATCAAAAACTTTTCCTCATCTCATTTCTTCCTAACACCTTGGAAAAAACATGCTCCATGTATTTGTTAAGGAGCTTAATCTTTACCCAGTTTAAGCATCAAACACTTTGATCCATTTGACTTACTATGCATCATAGATCTAGATGTATGAACTCCTGTGAATCATTGGATCTCCATTTGGTATTGATATTTATCATAATGCAAAAATTACTTAGTTTGGGGACCATTTAAATCTACCTATAATGCCATTTTTCATAGATATAATGTTCTTAAATTTGAACCTTAGAAACTAGGCAAAATATAGAACAAACCCATATGACCATTTCCTCCTGAAAAATTCATTCATGTGAGATATGACATCACAAAAATACTTAATTTAATATTTATTTTACTTAGATAAATAATTTATTTGAGCTTAGATTCATTTTGCACCATCAATCTTTGATGCGATGAAATGCAGACTATTAAATCTTAGTGCACTTTTGTCTAAGGGACCAAATTTGCATCCACATATATTTTATTGTGATAAATCGTATGATCTTAAATTTGGACCATATGATGTCCCCACATAAGATAATCCAAAGATATATCAATATAATCCTAAAAACCTCACATGTGTGAGATATACCAACATAAAAATGCCTCAAATTTATCTATCACAAAGCCAATTATTCCTAGATGAACATAATGAAGAACCATATGAATTCCAATCATGAAAATGATCAATAAAATCATATTTGATAAATTATAATACCCCTTTCACATACTCAAATGACCATACTCATCCTTGTACATCTCTAACCATGCCAAAATTAAATATCAACCAAGCCTCCTTCAAGCATACTAGAATAAGCACATTGTACACTTTGTCATTGTCACTTAGACTATCAAATAACTTCATCCACTCACATATACACCTTCATGAAATTATTGAAAACTCTAAAAATATCCCCCTTCGTCACTTATATGAAAAACCATCATATAAAAAAATACAACTCACCTTCCTTCTCTCTCTTCAAGCACTCCACAATAAGAACTTTCTCCCCCTTTGACACAATGACAAAGTGGGCACCAATTGATCTTGAGGACATAAAAACACTCCCAAAAATAGATTACCACCTTATAAAGATTATATAAGCTCCCCCTTACATTGACCTTGCTCTAGCTACATGCCAACAATCTTCTTCAACCAAGCACAACTAATGAATAAAGAACCCAAAAAATACTAAAATATGATGGAACTCATCAAGAAACATATGAAAAGGACTCCCCCTAAGCTATATGATAAATTTAACCTTTTGATCATCTTCATATCTCCACACACCATGAAGAACCACCATACAAACTTACTAACCTTCTCTCTTAAGACACTTTCATGACCACCAACTCTGCATTTGCACTATACCTTCTTTACAAACCTATGGAGCAAAATCATGAACTTGTTGATAACCCTTAATCAAATACCTTTTATTGATTCATAGAGAAATAAATGACACACAAGATTTGTCTTAGATACTCAAATGTAGATTTTGATAATGGTTTGGTCATAATATCTGCAAGTTGCTCTTTTGTAGGCACCTACTCCAACTTAACACTTTGATAAATCATTTTTTCTCTCAAGAAATGGTATCTATAGGAATGTGATTGGTTTTTGAGTGTATAACATGATTCTTTGAGATATTAATTTCACTATTATTGTCACAATAAATATGACAAAGTCCATTTTATCTTACCTTATAATCCTCCAAAGTTTGTTTCATCCACATGATTTGAGTGCAAGAGGTAGCTACTATATACTCAATTTCTATAGTTGATAGAGACATTGAGTCTTACTTATTTCTTAGCCAAAAAACCAAGTATTCACCCATGAATAATAACCCACCACTGGCACTCATCCTATCATCCACACATCCTACACAATTTACATCAGTATATGATTTTAAAGGAAATTCTTTACTCCTAGGATACCATAAACAATACTCTATGGTGCCTTTGAGATATCTAAAGATCCTTTTAACTAATTTTAAGTGATATTCTCTAGGGAAAACTTAAAACCTTTCTAAAAGACCCACTTCTTGCATGATATCAGGCCTAGAAGTAGTAGGGTACAAAAGACTTCCAATCATGGATCTATACAAAGTTTGATAAACTTTTGGTGAGTCATCTAGTTTACTTAACTTACATCTTGTGATCATTGGAGTACCCATTGGCCTACAATCCATCATGTCAAACTTCTTTATTATATTCTTGATGTATTTAGCTTGTGAAATAAATATATTTGCATCAAGTTGATTAATCTGTAGTCCTAAGAAGAAAGATAGTTCTCCCAAAATTGACATTTCAAACTCAGTCTTCATAGTATCTACAAATTCTCTACTCATTTTAACATTATCATATCCAAAAACCATGTCATCAACATATACAACAGCTATAAATTAATGATTTCCTTTTATCTTAATGCACACATTACTATTATCTACCTCCATTTTATAACTTAACTCAAAATATACTTATCTAACCTATCATACTAAGATCTGGGAGCTTGTTTAAGATCATATAGAGTTTTTTTTAATTTACACACAAAATCTTGATTACTTGACATGCAGTATCATTTAGGTAACTCAATGTAGACTTATTCATCTAAGTTTCCATTCAATAATGCATATTTCACATCCATTTGATATACCTTAAGACATTTGAAACTTTTATATGCCAAAAAGAGTCTAATTTCTTCCATTCTTTCTATAAGAGCAAAAGTCTCATCAAAATCTATTCCTTTTACTTGAGCATATCCTTTACAAACGCATCTATCCTTGTTCCTTGTGACTTCTCCTTTCTCATTCATCTTGTTTTTGAAAACCCACTTGGTATCTATGACATTTTTATCTTTTGTCCTCGAAACTAAGTCCCATGTTTCATTATTTTCTATCTGATAAATTTATTCATCCATTGCATCATTTCAAATTTCATCTTTGCTAGCTTCCATAATGTTTTTAGGTTTAATCATGGATAACAAAGCTAAGTCTTGTTGATTTTGATTGATCAACATTCTCCTTCTAGTCTACAATATTACATCAACACTTCCAATAACTTGAGATATTGAATGATCTTTCTGAATTCTTCTAGATGGAGCTTTAGAGTCTCATCTTTCTTCCTCATCTTCATCTTCATCATCTATTTGAATGGATATTCATCATTATTTACAATAGAATTTTGAATTGAGTCACTTACCTTCATGTTTTGTTTCTTTACTCTACTTGTCTCATCTATCCTTACATTTGAACTTTCAACAATCTTGTGAAGTCTCTTGTTGAAGCACCTATAGGCAATACTAATAGAAGAGTAACCTAAGAATATTCCCTCATCATAAATTGAATCAAATTTTCCAAGATTCTCTTCATCTCTTTTTATAAATCACCTTCTCCCAAACACTTTGAAATGTTTGACATTAGCCACTCTATTCTTCCATAACTCATAAGGATTATTATCACCAGTTAATCTAATTTTACACCTATTTGGGATGTAAACTAAAGTGTTGGATGCCTCTTCCCAATAACCATATGATAATTTTACATCTTGAATCATGGTTTTACTCATCTTTACAATAGTCCTATTCTTATTTTCAATAACACCATTCTATCGTGGTGTTCTAGCAGTAGAATATTACCTTCTTATCCCTTATTCTTCACAAAAATAATCAAACTTATGAGACAAAAACTTACCTCCTCTGTCTGATCTTACACACTTGATATTTGAATCTTAATCATTTTTCATAATAGCTTTAAATTCCATAAATCTTGCAAAATCTTTTGATTTTTATTTAAGAAAGAAAATCCAAGTCATCCTAGTAAAACCATCAATGAGAAGAATGAAGTAGATATTACCTTGAATACTTTTAGTTCTTATAGGTTCATATATATCATCGTGGATCAACTCCAATGTCTCAGTAGTGGATAATTCCTCAATTTTGTATCTTCTCTCGGTTTGCTTCCTATGAAGACATGCCTTGTAAAGATAATGAGGAATCTTAGAAATCTTGGGCATATGCCTTACCATCCCCTTTGAACTAATCTTTACCATATTATCAAAATTTACATGTACAAGATTTCTATGCCAAATCCAGCTTTCTTCCAATTGACTCATGAAGCACTCCTTAGATTCATAGAATACATACATGTTGTTATCTATTTTATAAACATTTACAACTTTTTATAGATTTTGCATTTCTTAATTAACATACATCATCATGAAAAGTTACAACATTTACTTTCTTAAAAATTTGGCTCACACTTAAATATTGTGTTTTAAACCTTTTATATATATGATATTATCAGTCCTAGTATGACCATTGTTCAAACTCAAAGTACCTTTACATACTATGTTAGCAATTTTTTTGTCACCAAATATAACTGTACCTGGGTTGGTCTTATTGAGAGAGATAAAGTTGTTCTTATCTCTTGTCATATGATTTGAGCATTCACTATCTATGAACCATATCTTGTTCTCATCTTCTTGAGTATGCAAGGTTTCTTGAAAAAATAATGACTCTTCCTTTGGTGAACTGCTTGGATTTTGCTTCTTTTCTTTTTCAGACTTAGTCTCCTTGAACCATTTGATGGTGTTAATGACTTGTATATATTTTTTACAAAATGTTCTTTTGTATTTTTTATCTATATGACCTTGTTGGTTACAATTGTAGCATATGATATCCTTTTTTATATCTGGAGAGAGAGCACAGTCCCTATATCTATGACCAAATTGATTATAGGAGAAGTAATACCCATTGAAGACATTGTTTATATTTGATCTCAATTTTTATTTATCATTAATTATCCATGAATTTTCATTCTTGACCCTTTTAACGGAGATGGAATCCTTTTTTCCCTTAGAGAAGTGTGCATCTGAGTAAGTCATGACTTTACTTTCCAATTATTCCATCTTTTGATTGAGATCTTTATTCATCATGACCTATATATATTTTATTGTTGCCTCTAGATATTGTACTTGTGTCTTCACACCATCCATGCTTGCATTAACTTATGATTAAGTACATACTAATTTGTCATGAAGATAATCCATAAATTCTTTGTCAACTATTGTACCTTTGATCACCTTCAAGTGGTTAAACCTTGCAAGAAGGACCTACTTTGATACCAATTGTTAGAGGTACAATAATTGAGATGGGGGTGAATCGGTGAGCCAAGATAATCTAAATTCAATTTCAAACCTTTCAAAATTTTAATCAATAACCAAAAACATTTCATGAATCATACATATCATTCATAGAAAAAAATAAGAGAGACAATGTAAGATCAATCACATAACACATGACATATGTGGGAAACCCTCTTGGGGGAGAAAACACATTATAAACTATAATTAGACTACTATCCTATAATAACAAGAACCATTTTAGACTAATTACAACTAATCAAGGAACTACAATCCCACAAGGTGCTATAACAACTATCTAGATGAGCAACCACAACAACTATACTTTTAACAAGTTTCACCTTATAAGGAGGATAAAACCCCCTAGATGTTGAACAGACACCAAATCCTATGAGTAGAACATCTCTTTAACACTTATTGCCTACCAATCTTATGGAGATATAAAGTATATCAGGGCTCTTCAACTATGCACACTCAATGCATCCAAATCCACCTTTTGGATCACTCTACATGCCTCAGTAATAACTCTATCACCACATAAATAACATGATCAAATGGTCATACACACAATCCTCAATATTATTTTCTCATAAACTCATCTACTGAGCACTCTTCCTCTCCTTTGCTGTATAAATCTCACATACACACTCCTCTTTCACTTCTAGAAACCATCTCTTTTAGTTTAACTACATATAGAGCCTTCATGAATATCAACATCTTGGTCAGCCATTAGACATGCTTTAACCCTTAATTATTATAAAAATATGAAGCCAAAATTTAATACCATACTCAAAATTTCAACCATAACATCCATAGGTCACTTTTAAGTAGCTACACCTTTCAATAAGGTCCTTGTAGCACTTATAGGTCTCATAAAGACCTATTCACCCATTTAGAAATTCATCAAGAAAAAATAAGGACATTTTGAAATATATAGGTCCAATCCACATGACCCCTTTAACAAAGTCATCATTTAACTCTTTTGTGCAAGCTCAATCAACTCAAACATTAGCCTTGTTCATAAGGACACCATGAACAAACACATAGTCAACTTCTTAAGCTTTGTTCATACTAAATATTGATTGGTAAAACTTATAAATACCACACAGATCATCCACAAAGAGTCTTAAAAACTTTTCCATAGCTAATTCATCGTGATACATCTAAATAACAACAAAACATGCTCAAAAAACCTTCTCAGGTCACTTGTAGAACATAGTCAATCACACAGTCAAATTTAGAGCTCAATATCTTTGTCTTTTCATACATTCAGTCCTCCTAATCACATTCTCTAGATGTACATGGATTCCTATTTAAATATGTTTTTTTATTCATCTTCAAATTTGTCCTAAATTTTTTTATGGCATAAACGCTAAGAATTATTTTTTCCTTCATTATTTTTTAAATGCCTACAGTCACAATTAAACCTTAAACACTATGCTATCATATTATGTCCTCACTACTTATATTAATCACACACCATAAATATTATTATAAGGATATCGACCTTTACCTTGTTAAACCTATATCACTTTTATCTCTTGACTTTAATATGCACTATTGATCTTGATTAGATGAACACTCACACACCATTGATCTTCTGAAAAATCTTGGTCTTTACCTTTGCTCAATGTTAAACATGTTAAGCATGGAATATACTGAGAGGGGGGGGTGAATCAGTATATTATATATCTTATAAAACTTTCCCTTTATCAAATTCCACTTAATCAAACATTCAAGATATGTAATAAAACTCAAACAATAAACATCACACAAGATAGAGAGAGACACCAGATATAACGTGGAAACCCAATGTGGGAAAAACCATAGAGAACAATCTCAAGTATATTCATGAGAACAAACCCATAAGAGCACCATACCCCTTTGCTGAGTACCACCCCAGCTACAATTCATGAACACCGACCCACAGGAGCTTCAAACCCCTTTGCCGAGCACCAACCTAGAAACTATTCATGAGAACCAACCCCTTTGCCAAGCACCAACCCACAGGAGCTTCAAACCCCTTTGCTGATCACCAAACCAGCTACTATTTGTGAGCACCAACCCACAGGAGCACCAACCCCTTTACCGAGCACCAATCCAACAATAATTCATGAGCACCAACCCACATGAGCACCAACCCCTTTGTGTATACCACACACTTATCTCTCAATGTTGCTATCTCAACAAATGATAGTTCAATACAACATCTCTTTCTTCTCTCTCACCTTTGCTCTTCTAAGCTAGATATAACAAATAAAAATCATATTCATCTCTCACAATTGCTCTTCTAAGCTAGATATTATAATATAAAATCAACCTTTATATTCATATTACAAATGGCTTCTCAAGCCTTTATTTATAGCTTTCCAAATGACCTTTGGCCTTCCCCCTTTGTGACCCTTCAATCCTCATGGAAAATGGCACTAATCTTGGATGACCCTTCATATTCAAGCCTTTGAAAAGTCATGTGGTGACCCTTCATGACCAAAAACGTCCTTCCCACTTTTGTCCTTATCTTTGGTGACTTTTCATATTCCTCAAAGTGTCCTTTCATGAGAAATTGCGCCCTTACTCTTTTGTCTTCACTTGGTGACTCTTGGTATTCCCCAAGATGACTCTTCATGGGAAAATGTGTCCCATCCTTCTTTTGTCTTTACCCCATGGCTCTTCGACTTCTCCATGGGCCCTTATTTTGTCTCATATACAAGCAAAAATATATTCGTTAATATTAAATAAATATTAACTCACATTAGCCAAGATAAACAACATTAAATGCAATGGGGCCTTTATCACCAATAATACTAGACCTTTGACATTAATGACAATATTTCCAAAAATCTCCCCCTTTGTCATTGATGGCAACCTCAATCCTAAAACTACCACATCCTGTCACCTACACATACCATCATCTAAAAACATATAGTAGCTCCCCCTTACTGTAGTAACTTGTACCTGTTCCCTATACCTATACCTGTTATTCTCCCCCTTTGACATCAATGGCAAAGGGCCTACCTGGAGCTAACACTTAGCTCCCCCTCACTTGATGCTTAACATCAATGGTAGGAAGTAATAGAAATTACTCCCAACTCCTCTCGCTGATCTTTGAATGTATCCTTTGATCGTGCCTTTGAGAAGATATCTGACAAAACATATACATTGTTCCCTATCCTTTGAGCATCTACAATCAACTCATTTGAATATTTTATTCTAATCTCACAACCTTCTTTATGAAATTTTAATGTATATCCTTGATCACATATTTGACTAACACTCAATAGATTATGCTTAAGACCTTTTACATACAAAACATTTTTAGTCTTAGTTCTACCATAATCCAAACTCAAAGTACCTTTTCCTGCTATCCTGGCAGTGGTTTAATCTTTGAATCTCACTGTACCACCATTGATATTCTTTAGAGTAATAAACTTACTTTTATCACCTATCATATGCCTCGAACATCTGCTATCAATTAACCATGGTTGATCTTTACCTCTTACATCCAGGGTTGTCTGAACCATCATAAAATCTTCATGTTGTTTCTTTTGCCATGAACATGTCTGAACCTTCTTCTTGATGAATGGATCTTTGACACTCTGATCCTTCTTCTTGATGAATGGATCTTTGAAACTCTGATCCTTCTGAACTGACTCAAACACGCTTCTGCAATACCGAGCTATGTGTCCAAAGTTGTTGCACTTGTAGCACACTATGGTCTCTTCATCAAAGCTTGATAGAGGAGCAAAAGAGTTGTGGCTTTTGATTGACTCTACTTGACTTTCCTTCTTATTTTTTAAATTGTTAGCTCTTTTTCTACATTCTAATTTCTTGTGACCATATCCATTACAATAAAAATAATAGTCATAGAAATAAGACCTGTCTGTATATCTCTGACCTGATTGCCTTTTGTAGCTTTGTTCCTTCCAACCTTCTCTATTTGAAATGTCCTCTGTATTCTTCACTTCTCCCCTTTTTGTTTCCTCTTGTGTAAGAGCTTCAGCATATCTCTTTTTCTTTTCAAAACTAATCCCTGTCTTATCTGAATATGCTTTTTGACTTTCCAATATCTTATTCAACATGTTAGTGCTATATTCAAATTTTGAATCACTAACTACTTTATCTAGGCATCTAGCTAAAAAATGTCCAATATTTACACAATTAAAACATTTAAAAGGTAATTTTCCTTGATATTTACCCATTCCTCTTTTTGGCTTGCAAATGAAAAGTGCTCTATTGTCACCTTCATCATCACTAAAACTATCACTTGATTCTTGAATCTTAGCTTTCTCCTTCTTTGATGTCTAGAAATCCACTTCTCTCTTTGAGGGTTTATCTTATTCTGTCCGCATCTCATATGCCATGAGAATACCATGAAGCTCATCCATTTTTAGCTTGGTTAAATTCTTCATCTCCTCAATTGCCAAAACCTTTGCATCATATCTCATTGGTAGAGATATCAAAAAATTTTACACCACCATTGACTCATCAAATGTTTCTCCAAGACCTTGAATCTAATTTACGCTTGATCAACTCACAAAAGATAACTTGTTATATCTTCTTCTTCTTCCATCTTCAAACTTTCAAACTACCTTCTAAAAGTCTGCAACTTAGCTTGCTGAACCTTTCCATCACCTTTGTAAATATTCTCAAGTTTTACCCAAGTTTCATGAGTAGATTTACATTGCATAACTTTAACAAATTCAGATTCACATAAACCACATAAAATAGCATTTAAAGCTTTAGCATTACATTCACTTGCCTTCTTTTCTACTTGAGTAATTGTAGATGTCTGTGGCTCTTCATATTCCTCCACCACTGATTTCCATATGTTGAATCCAAGGGCCATCAAATAAACCTTCATTCTCATGCTCCAAAAATCCCAATTCATTCCATCAAACAAAGGTGCCTTATTTGTGGAAAATCCTTCCTGTGACCCATCCATCGTGCTTTCTCGATCTACCTTCAAGCTGTAAAACGTTTCAAAAAGGAACCTGCTTTGATACCAATTGTTAAGCATAGAATATACTGAGAGGGGGGGTGAATCAATATATTATATATCTTATAAGACTTTCCCTTTATCAAATTTCACTTAATCAAACATTCAAGATATGTAATAAAACTCAAACAATAAACATCACACAAGATAGAGAGAGACACTAGATATAATGTGGAAACCCAATGTGGGAAAAACCACAGAGAACAATCTCAAGTATATTCATGAGAACAAACCCACAAGAGCACCATACCCCTTTGCCGAGTACCACCCTAGCTAAAATTCATGAGCACCAACCCATAGGAGCTTCAAACCCCTTTGCCGAGCACCAACCCAACAACTATTCATGAGCACCAACCCACAGGAGCACCAACCCCTTTGCCGAGCACCAACCCAGCTACTATTCGTGAGCACCAACCCACAAGAGCACCAACACCTTTGCTGAGCACCAACCTAGCAACAATTCAAGAGCACCAACCCCTTTGTGTATACCACACACCTATCTCTTAATGTTTCTATCTCAACAAATGATAGTTCAATACAACATCTCTTTCCTCTCTCTCACCTTTGCTCTTCTAATCTAGATATAACAAATACAAATCATATTCATCTCTCGCAATTGCTCTTCTAAGCTAGATATTACAATATCAAATCAACCTCTATCTTCATATTAAAAATGGCTTCTCAAGCCTTTATTTATAACTTTCCAAATGACCTTTGGCCTTTCCCCTTTGTGACCCTTCAATCCTCATGGAAAATGGAGCCAATCTTGGATGACCCTTCATATTCAAGCCTTTGAAAAGTCATGTGGTGACCCTTCATGACCAAAAACGTCCTTCCCACTTTTGTCCTTATCTTTGGTGATTTTTCATATTCCTCAAAGTGTCCCTTCATGAGAAATTGTGCCCTTACTCTTTTGTCTTCACTTAGTGACTCTTGGTATTCCCCAAGATGACTCTTCATGGGAAAATGTGTCCCATCCTTCTTTTTTCTTTACCCTGTGGCTCTTTGACTTCTCCATGGGCCCTTATTTTGTCTCATATGCAACCAAAAATATATTCATTAATATTAAATAAATATTAACTCACATTAGCCAAGATAAACAACATTAAATGCAATAGGGCCTTTATCACCAATAATACTAGACCTTTGACATCAATAACAATATTTCCAACAAAACATCAAACACTTATCCTCATCTCACTAATTCCTAAGACCTTGGAACAAATATGCTCCATTAATATTTTTATAATGATCTTGGTATTTACCCATTTTAAGCATCAACACTATGACCTATTTGACTTACTATGCATCGTAGATCTAGATGTATGAACTCCCGTGAACCGTTGGATCTCTATCTGGTCCTAATATTTAACATCATGTAAAAATGACTAAGTATGGGGACCATTACAGTATAAATGGAAGGCCAAATTTTAATAGATATATATTTTACCACACTCACTCATATATTCTCAAATTTGAACCATATAAACTAAGCAAAATAAAAAACAAACCCATATAACCATTTCATCTTGAAACATTCATGCATGCAAGATATGCCATCACCAAAATGATTAATAAAATATTTTATATACTTAAAAAAATAATGTATTTGAGCTTATATTCATTTTTCACCATCGATCTTTGATGTGATGAAAATCAGACCGTTAGATCTTCTTTACAAATTTGGCTAAGTGTTGAAACTTAGTGCACTTTTGTTTGAGGGACCAACTTTTCACCCACATATCTTTTGTTTTACTAAATAACATGATATAAAATTTTTACCATATGATATCCTCACATAGGATAATCAAACCATATATCAATTTTCTCATAGAACCCTCACATGTATGAGATATAATGACATAAAATGCCTCCTTAGATTTATCTATCACAGAGATAATTATGTCTAGATGAACATAATGAAGAACTAAATGAATTCCACTCATGTACACAAATAATCCAATCATCCTTGACATTTTATAGGATCCATTTCACATCCTAAAATCACCATACTCATCCCTAAACACATAAAAATGCCAAAACTGAATATCAACCAAACATCCTTTAAGCATACTAGGACAAACACATTACACACTTTATCATTGTCACTTGGACTATCAAGGCACTTCATTCACTCACATGGAAACATTCATGACATCACCATGACATTATTTACAAATATCCAACATTCAAGTGTTTTTATATAGTACCAGACTATATAGTATGGAGTTTTGATTTGTGTGCTTGCATGAGGGTTAAAGAGGCCTAATTAGGTGAAGGGGGTATTGAGTTAAGTGGTTTACCTTGAGAGTTAAGCTATGAAAATTTAGGGGGATTTAATAAGGGATACTAGGTATTGAAAATTAGTTTTATATTATTGAGATAATCTATAGTTTATTTACAATAAGGAGTTTTATGCTTTAAGCATAATACAAGGAAAAGAGTCTCTAAAGAAAAAAGTGTGAGTTGGAAGGAGAGTTATTTTTTATATATTATGTCATTGATTTTTTCATGTGAGAGTATTAAAATAACATTGAAAGGATATTAATATTTGTAATAAATGGATAAGAACATTGGATGTTTATTTTAGTCTTTCAATCCTATGAACCTACTTCAAGAAAGAGCTAGTTTAAACCAAGGTTGAAGAGATGAAATATGTAAAGAAGATAATAATGGTGACAAGAGGAAAATTAAAAATAAAAGGAAGGTTGATTTATATTTATTATATTCAAAAATATTATACATACAAAGAGGCTTAAGAACCTAGTGAAGCTAAGGAGTGAAAAGAAGAGAGATCAAGCTACAAGTAAGGCTAAAATAAAAAAGGGATTAAAGGCAGATTACTAGGGCTAGGTAAGTGCATGACATCAGTACAATGTTTAAAATATATCAAGTGTTCAAATATTCACTATTCATCAATCTAACCCTAAACTCTTTCAAATTTTTAGTTGATAGAGTTGGCCCAATCTACCATGTTCTTTAATAAATAAAGCATTTAGATCCTGTAACATGCTTATACTTTAAGTACAAGGTCATCCTAGGCTAAATTTATTTGGTAAATGTCAAAAATAGGTTTTGGCTTAGGTAGGCATTGTTTGAGGCCATGAATTTATTTGAAGAGTGTTTCAGGTAGGTGTCAAAACTTAGGGAAATGTATAAGAGAGGTCTATTTTGGTTTCAAGTGATGATATAGGGGACAACAATGTTGTAAAGCACTAATAGTCTACCCACCCCTTTATCAGTACACCCTTTAAGATGTGGGCTCAAATAATTTGAGACTCAATGGGTTATTACAAGAGATAAAACATCAATAATTGATAAAGTTTAAAAATATATTACGTATACATATGCCCCACTCAAATCTCATCACGTGTCATGAAATTGTAACATGGGAGGGTGATTTGGGAAAGAACATAGAAACACATAATGTTGAGATAAGTAAATTAAAATATTTTAAAGCATAAAATAACTAAAAGTAAATGGATGAAAGGAAATAATTGAAATAAAATTAAAGTATCCATACCTTTACTTACTTTTATTGTTGGATGGTTATCTATTGTGTTTTTAGTTTTGATCGTAGAGAGTGTAGAGATTGATTTGGATTAACCCTATAGATATAAAACTTAAAGATCAAAAAAAAAAAACATAGGAAAGTAACGATAAATAAAAATGTGTAGGCATGATGTATATAGAAATTTGGTAAGCTAGGGTGATAAATGCTAAGTTAGGACCAAATGACCAAGCTAAAATTTAGATTAAATCAAGTAACCAAAAAGCCAAGCCTATTAAATCATTGAAAGATTAAAAAAATACCTTAAGTAAGATAGGATAACAAACCAAATAAAACTAAGGATACAAGAAAAAATGAACATCTAACATCAATGTGAAAGTAGTAATAATCCTTAAACAAAAATGAGAAAGAAATGGTAAAACAACATTGACGAGTAAACAATGTCACAAATGGGATTGGGGATACATCTGGGTCGAAAAAAAAAACCAATCCTTACTCAATCATCAATGAAAAAGTACAAGAAAGGTAAAATAATATTGGTGAGTGAGAAGTAATAATCCAACGTCACTCAATAATGGAAAAAGGTGAAAAAAATAGAAACAGACATTGTTATAAAAAAAAGGAATGATAGTGATTTTTTTTCAAATAAAACCAAGGCAATTCTAGAAATGTAAAGCAATGGTATAAATAAAATAATATTTAGTCACTAAAGCATACTATTTTGTTCTAAATATATATAAAACCAAAATAGATTATTTCTATCATGTTTAAGATGTGAAGAAGAAGGAAGATAGAAGTGGGGAAACAAATTTATAATCAAACTTGCCTATTAAGGGGGGAATGAAATGGGTGGTGTGGTAAATGAAGGAAAAATCAAGGTAGGGAGAGTTTTTATTAAAGTAAAGATACTAAAGTTAAGTTTTTTAAAATGAGAGGAATTTTGAAATTAAGGACTTTAAATAACTTATCCTAACCACAAAAATCTTGGGATATCAAATGAAGTATGAATATTATCCCATGAAGGATATATCCATGAAAAGTAAAATAGACCTACATTCCCACAATGTGTTCCCCATTCCTTAGGATCTATTATAGAGTTATAATTATATTGTGAATATTTGGTAGTTGTGTGATAAGGTATGTATAACTATATATTTTTTTATTCTCCTATCTCAATATACTTACCTACCACACCCCAATGGTCCTCGATTATGTGATGAGGCCAACTATAGATTTTGATCTTTGATTAAAGATAGGAGATGTGCTATGAATTACATATTTTGGTGTGATTTTTACTTTTGGATGTTGATATTTCCTTTTAATCATTTAATTTTGTTTTAAATGATTTGGAGTTTACCATTTGATAACTTTTTCTACTCTTCCTCCACATGGATTTGAAGAACCAAACATGGGTGTTAGAAATGACTATCATTTGAAATCAAAGTGTTATGATTTGGAATTAGAGAGCATGGTGTCTAATATTCTTATTTATTTATGTGAAATCAGAGTTATATCTTGACTTTGACCTTGTTTTATCTAAAGTGGACTGAAAGGAAAATAAATCAAGAGGAAAAAGAACATGAAACAATTTTAATTACTTCAAATTACAAAAAATATGATAATGTGAAAGGGATAAAATGATAGTTAAGTATGAGTCATTATCATAAGGATGTATTTAAGTGTATGTAAACATGCTAACATATTCTATTGTTCAAATTTTATCTATAAAATAAATAAAAACTGAGGCTAAGAAAATGGGATCACAAACTTGTAACAATTTCTGGACATTCTAAAAAGAAAACTTAGTTTGGTAAAAATGTTTGAAATAGTATGTAGATTTGATGAGGATAACCTATTACTATCCATGGTATTATACTAAAAATCATAAAAGATAAATCCAAATGGGTGAAAAATGGCAAAAATGGTATTTGTGAGGAAATATTTGTACTATCCATGGTCTTACACTATAAATCACAAAAGACAAACCTAAGTGGTTGTAAAAATCATTGGAAAATAATAAACCTATATGAAAAATCAATGCATGAAAGGAAAAGGTATTCATGAGGAAATCCAAGTCTTATTCATGGTATTATAATAAAACTCATGAATTAAAGAAACCAAAGGAAGGAACTAAAGTTTTTGTATAAGTTAGATTGTTTTAGAGAGTGAGATCTGGGAGAAGTAACATAAGAAGTGTTAGTAAGACAATATATATAAGTATGATAATAAGGTAAATATTTAAGTAAAATATTTCTTCAATTATTTCACATTAGTGGGTTCTTTGAAAACATAGCCTTCATTAGTTTGGAGGTGGTAGGTGCTACAACCAAGAAGGATTTCACTAAATATGGGCCCCAATATTTTTTGGGTATATTTGGCTTATTTTTCATGGGCGTAGTATAATTTAAGGACTAAATCACCAATGTTAAAATTGTGGACTTTAATGTTTTTATTATGTTGTTTGGTGATCAAGCCTTGTATTAACGACTATGTTGAAGAAAGGCTAGATGATGTTCATCAAGAAGGTGAGATTCATGTAACTCTTAATTGGGAATGATATTATGAAGAAATATATGTAAATATGGTAATTTGAATTCTAAGGGTAAGACAAACTTAGAACCATACACTAGAGATAACAGTGTTATTGTAGTGGCAGTAAATATACTAGTATGGTAAGCCCAAAGTGAGGGATATAATTGAAGATGTTAATTCATACAAGTTTCTTAGATGGTATTTTATAGGATTTTATTGATAATTTTTTTAGTGGCCTCAACTTTCCCATTGAATTTTGGATGGTAAGGTGTGGAAACTTTATGGGAAATTTTAAATTTAGCACATAACTATATCATATCCTCATTTTTTAAATTTCCACCATTATCAGAAAGGATAGTATGGGGAAATACAATGTAATTAATGATTTGGCTAAGGATAGATTTATAAATAGTGGTTATCATGACATTGACATGAAGAATGGATTCTACCCATTTAGTAAAATATTTAGTAGCAGTAATGATAAAAACATGACCATCTTATGATTGACATAATTTGCCAATGAAATATAATCCCCACATATAGAATAAACAAGGAGACTCCACTGTTTAGAGCTCAAAAGGTAGTGAATATATTAGATCATCATGAAGTAGGCAATGATTACACTTTTTTTTTAAAATTGATAGCATCATTTTCTAAAGTAGGCTAAAATTATCCCATATATAAGCATTTGCATGTTCTAGCATGTCTTCTATAGTAACCATTTTTTGATGTACCTAGATATATCAACAGGTTCATATAGTGTTTAATAAACACTTCTCATTTTTGGATCTGAAGAATCCATTACACGAGTTGCTAGTTGTGATGTTCCTGAGATTTGTGGTGGAGTTGTGGTTAAGCTAAATGATAATTTTAAAAAATGAACATGTAAATGGTTGTTGGGAGCAACTATGGTCCTAAATCTTTGTGAAGATGAAAGTAATCTAAATTAAGTCTAATTAATGATGTCCAAAACTAAAAGTCTAACCCTAATCTATCATGAATATTTATAATGAAAAGTTAAACTAAAGTGATTTGATCAAAAAGGAGCAAAAGGGAGGGTAGGGAAGAAAGAAGGTGTTTTTGATCTTTAATCCAGACATTATGACAAAACTTAAATTTCATCAAGACATGCACTAAATAAGTATAGAACATGAAATTACATAGGCACAGATCCTATTGTATATAGGGTAAATGTCTAAAGAAAGGTAATGTAAATAAGAAATTAGGTTCACTTTAAAGGTTTATTTCCACAATAAAATATCTTTTGCACATCTTCAAGAAAAGAAAAAGAGAATGAAATGAACCTAAGATCTTTCAATCAAACTAGAATAAACATAAATTGACAACTCTTTATTAACATGTGTACATCTAGGATCCATAAAAATATTTCAAATCTAAAAATCAAACCATATAACTAAGTAAGTGGCCATGAAATAAAACACATAGATAGATATTGGACAAACTTTGTAGAATTCCTTGCTTGTACTGCTTGCTCCAAGTTTACAAAGTAATTTTGGATCTATGAATTCCCTCCTTTAATATAAATACCATACCTCCTTCTTATAGAAGGCTTAATGATGTATGATTCTTAGTTAGGTCAAATGACAATTAAACAAGTGTTATGGACAACTATCCATTTAGAATGCCCTAATCTCGATGACACTTTTCCAATATGACTAACCAAAAGCTATATATGTTCTTTGTTGCTCCTAATTTTATAGAATAAAATATTCCCTTGAAATGATTTACAGGGTCTTTAAATTAAAAAAATATATCATGTTAACTTAATTAACCTTTGAGATGCCTTTGTAACTATAACCCTCTCATTTGCTAACTAGATTAAGTCTAAGACACGTGTTTGCATTTATGATCTTCATTAGTCTAGGACAATTATAATTCAAGTGTTTTGGGTCCATAAGACCTTTCAATCCAATGTGTCATGTCTATGTGGTAATTCCCATGCTAAGCTATCCATTTAATCTCAGAGCATGATCGTTATTACCTTTGGACACATGTCCTTACCTCATTATCTCTTAAACTAGATCAAGTTTGCATCTTTTATTTGCTTTATAGTCTATTATCATTAAATTTCATCATGAGCCATTGATCCTCATCTCTTAGCTCATGATATTATGCCATGTGGTAGCATCTAGTGAGACCCAAGCTCTTTTCATCATTCAGGTGCTATCGCACCATGTGGAAGCCTCTCACTTACTCTGAGATCCTTTGAATTGTCAACACTCACTTTACACCATTAGATCATCCTCTCCCCAATTTAAATGGTCCATCATATCTTGTCCACCTGAGTGAAAATGCTCTATAGGATCTTTCATTGAGCTCTAATATCATGCTCATGCCACTTGGTGAATCCTCACTTCTCTTAGGGATCTTGAATTTTACACTTTATGTTGGATCTGTAGGTAGCCCATTGAGATGGTAACACTTGTCACTCTCATAGATCTCTTAGAACATTTGAGATTTTAACTTTAATATTGTATTATTAGATAATATCTAAGAGAGAAAATGTGTACCTTCAGACCCTTTCCTTAACTTATTAACATTTTAACTTGACACATGGGTCATTGATCTCCTTTTGAAGCCCTAAGATCTTGCCACCTATCACCTTTGGGTTTATCCATTTCTGTGGGCATAAAATTAAAGACATAAGTGTTTGGAGACTTCAAGGGCTTAGCATAAAGAATTTAGACTAATGTTTTCATCATGTCAATAAACACAATTAAGACTTTAATATAAATTTTAAGCTAGGTTCAAAACATAATAAAAGAGTCCCTTAATTAATTAGTCTTTGTGAACCATAAGATATAAAGGACCTAGCATAAATATTTAAACTAAGTCTATAATAAAATAAAGTGATTCTTGCATAAATTCAAATAACAATGACCTATGTAAATTTGAATCTTATTTTAAAAGACCCAAGCTAAAAACATTTTAGACTAAGGTTTTTACATGATTTAGACATAGATTCAATTAGACAATTAAAGGCCAAAAAGATTAATCAAAGGTTCAATTAATCATTAAAGTAAAAAAACCTGCATAATGTTTATCCAAAATAGACTCCATTAAACCTAAAACATGGGAACATAAAATTCAACATTAGTAATATTAGATGAAGTCAAAAGAAGATTATATGATAACAGACTTATGTAAGCTATATTGACATAATATATTCAATATTGGTTCCTGATCAAGTTGAATGTTCAATTATAACACAAATTAGCCAAATTTGAAACAAGGGTCCCTATTTTTAGAAATGGGGGTATGTTCACCTCAACAAATGGTGACTTCTAGGGGAAAAATATCAATATGTTAGAATTTAGATACTCTTGGTTTAAACCAATAACCAGACAAATCATCCCATATGATCAAGTACCATTATTAAGATAAACTCATAATTAAAATAAGTCTTATGATGTGTGAGGGTTTAGTTTTGGTAGCGTGCATGTTTGATCATATGTCTGATGACTATGACCACATAATCTCTCTCCCTCAATTGTCACACTATCGATCTTTTTATATCAAGATAGGATTTTTGGTTTAAATGCACATTTACTACACTAAGTTATCCTTCCCCTCTACACTTTGGGTGGCTTTTTTTCTTGTTCTTTGTTATAAATGGATAACACCACTCATTCTTCATCATTTGATGTAGGATTTATTAGTGGGAGAAATAGCAACAATGGCATCAAAACAAGCATAGAGATTTGTTCTGAAGGTTTATCATGAGGTAATTCTCTTGAACTAGACATGCCTATTTCTGATGTAGTTTTAGAATTACCTAAGTTTGATAAAGCTTGTAGCTATTTTGAAAAATTTACTCTTGTTTCTTTTTTTGTGGCTCGATTCCCCCCAGAGAGCCTTTTCAAATAGTGGGTTCATAACCATTGGAAAAACCATGGGGTTAAATTAGGTGTATAAAACCTCACCAAGGACTTTTTTCTATTCCATTTTAATAACCCTGATCATTACAAGGCCATTATCAACCATGGGCCCTAGTTTATAAAAATTACTTTTATTGTTTTCTCTCACTAGACCAGGGATTTTCAAGTCTCAAAGTAGGCAAAACTCAAAATACTAGTTTGGATTGAGTTCCTTGGGTTACCCTTGCCCTTGTGGAATTTTATATACTAGCTCATTAAGCCTTTAGGGCACTTCATTTACCATGAGTATTCTAAATTTTATGCTGCTCTCCCCTAATGAAGGGTTTGTTTTGAGATCAACCTTGCTAATAATCTCAAATATTACATTGATATTCAAGTTGGTGATAACTATTTCATGTAACAAGTACTATATATAAATTTTCCAAATACTTGCTTTCATTGACAGTCATCTTCCCACATGATTAGGGAATGTCCCCTCATGGTCCCCACATCTACCATTCCCAAATAAAATATTGGGTCTAACCCAAATCCCTTTATCGACACCTCTGATGGGTAGACCATGGTTACTAACTATAAAAATTATCCTGTTAAAGCACCAAGTAGGAACAATACTTCATGCATGATGCATACCTCTATCACTACATCTAGTCTGACTAAGTCTCCTCCATCTCCACAACCTCAACCACCTAAACCCATTTCACACTTGTCATAATCTACTACTACTTTAGTCCCTATGTTAGTCTCTACTACTCCTAGATTTATTTCACAACCCCCTTTGGGGGTGAATGACTTAGATTCTATGAATCTTGTTACCTTCAGTCATAAAGCTATATTACTTCGATCTCATAGCCCTTCACCCTTTAAAGAAGATGAATATGGGTGACATAAATATAAACCCTTCAATCTTAGATTTTTAATAATATTGGATGTTGATTTCAATAGGTTTTCAACCCTCTCAGACCTCATGGAAGAGGGAGATATGAATCTTGATAGTTTCTCCATGTTAGTCTATTCATGGAATGTTAGAGGGTTTACTGATTTGATGCATAAGTATATAGTTAGTAACAATTATCAACTCTTTTCAAATATGAATATATTATGCCTTCAAGAATTTAGGATTTATAACTGCATGCTTCATGTTGTATCACACATTATCTAGCTTGGGGCCATCTATTAGGCCACTCATCACGAGTTGGCAAAGGAGGAGTTATGACTTTATTTGTGCCAAATTTTTCCCAACACATCATTTCATGGGGGTTTGACACCTCAAATAATGTGGTTTAGATGATTTTTTATTTTGAAAACTAAATAATTAGGTTAATGAACCTTTATGATTCTAATGATGCTATTGAGCATACTTTATTATGGAGATGACTAGCTAGCTCGCTTCCAGATGCTCACTAGATTCTTTATGGTGATTTCAATATGATAGAATATCTAGAAGACAAAAAAGGGTGGATTCTTATGAGGTTGTGTGTAGGAGAGCATGAGGCATGGTTCTATCTATAGAATAAAATTGAAGTGTTTAACCCCAATCACCACCAATAGAAAAACTCCCACTCACCCTAGTTCACTTGGTCTAATTTTCACCAAGGTGAGGATAGGGTGCTCAAAAATATCAATCAAACTTTCTTAGCTAAATAAGATATTTTTTAATTTTATTATATACAAATCTAACCTATCTTGGTTATACTAGATACCTTTCTGTTAGAACATCACCTCATTGCTTCAATGTTGAGTGGATGACTCCTCAAGTTTAGGTGTAGATCACCCTATTTTACCTCAACACTTCCCATCTCAAGCATGAGCATACCTTGAATCACATTGGATATATATGGAACCATACTCCAAGATTCATTAGGTCTATTAGATGGATTATGTGGTGGTCTGATGCTATCAAACATACTTCCACTTTACTTAGAATATATGGTAAATAGGTTTCCTCTTTTAGATAGCATATCCATCATGCCACTAATCAAGAACTTATCAGAGCCTCTTAGAAGATTGAAGCCTTGCCTTTAAATATGCAATTACAAGCTCATGTCACTAGCTAGAGACACAAACTCTAAGTGGCTGAAGCTTATAATGCTAGAGGAGCTTAGCTACATACCAGATTACATCAGCTCAAAGTGGGTGACAAAGTGACCAAATAATTTTTTACCCTACTTCAGTCTAAACAAGTGGTCAATAGGATCAAGGCCATTAAAGGTGTCGCTGGGTGCATCACAACATTACCTAAGGTAATTCAAGAATTTATGGCTTACTATCAAGAGGTGTTCACCTCTCAGCCATATACTATTTCTAGACAAGATGCTCTTACTCATTATTTGGGTGTTTTTCTTTGTAAGATTTTAGAGGCCCAAAGAGTCACTTGTGATAGACCTCTTAGTCTTAATGATCTTAAGGAAGCTATTTCTTAGATGGCCACTAACAAGGCTCCTAGAATTCATGGGTTCCCTTGTGAAGTTTAGCATTCTTTATGGGATACTATGATCCTTGACTTGCATAAGGTTTATCTTGAAGCTTTGCATACCAAGTCTTTGGGGATTCTCATAAATCAAGGCAATATCAAGTTCATACCCAAAGCTGGAGACCTAGAAGTGATGACTAATTGGAGGCCTATTACTTTATTGAATATATTTCATAAGATTAGTTATAAATCTTTAGCCCTTAAGATCAAACATATCCTTCCTCTGGTTCTGAGGAGTGAACAAATAGGCTTCATTCAGTATCATTATATCCTGGACAATGTGATCATGGTATGGGAAGGCATGGAGTGGGCTAGAACCTCCAATCAAAAATATATTTTTATCAAGATTGAATTTGAGAAATCCTATGGCCACATAGAATAGACCTTTATCATGATCATATTGTAGGCTCTTGGCTTTGGACTAAATTTATGCACACTATTAACATGATCTTTCAGGATGCTAGAGCTTGTATCACCATAAATAGTGCATAGTACCATAGATTTGAGCTACATAGATTGATCAAACAAGGTTTCCCACTTGATCCTACCCTTTATGTGCTTGTTATAGAAGGTTTTATTTACCTTTTAACTGACTATACTTCTAGAGGGCTGGTTAAAGGTATTTATCTCCCTACCTTGAGTCATCAATTGCTTAATGGTCACTTTGTAGATGACTCTTTTCTTACTCTTCACGAATATGAAGATTCAGTCAAGAATGCCATGCAATGCCTTGATATTTTTTTGTTTAGATTCAGGATCTTCTATTCAATGGTAGAAGACCCAATGCTATAGGTAGTCTCTATCTCCTAAACCCCCTTGGCTTGAGTGTTTCCAATGGCAATGGATCCTCCCAGGCATTCAATTTAAATTCCTTAGCATTCCTTTTTATTTTCAAGCCTCCCCTACTAATCTTTGGTCTTATGTCATATAGAGGGTTGAAAATAAAATTTCCTATTAGTTGCTAAGCCTCTTACTCTGGTTGGGAAATTTGAGATTTGCTCTAAGGTCTTGGCTACTACCCATGTTTATTACTCTTCTTATTTGGCCCCTTATAATGCCTCATATACCAAGTTGGAAAAGCTTCTTTGTGACTTCTTCTAGGTTATTTTGAAGGCCATCAAGGATTTCATAGAGTGTCTTGGGCTATTTGATGTAGGCCTAAAAAATTAGGTGGTCTTGGCCTTATTGACATTAAAGTTTAGGACGTTTCTCTCAGTGTCAAGAGGATTGGAAGGAGATGAATCCTGAAAGATCCTTATCTGAAACTACATATTTCAATGATCTCCTATAAGTAATAAGGCATGGTGGGGGCTTGAATTTCACACCTTTCTCTTCACTCCTATGCCTATCAAAATCTCTAGCTCTTTTATCATATAAAACATATGTAAGTCCTGGGAGAAGCTCAAGTCTCACATGATCTGGGTTGGAGATGGATTCAGGAATGATCTCTTTATTAATTCTCAATCACTCTGGTGGTCCCCTATTATCAATTTCCACAATGTTCCCTTTTCCATGGTTCCTTGGATAAAGAGTCTTAGGACTTTTTAAAAGGTTATAAATCACATTGGAGATCTTTTCTATAAAATATCTTGAGGCTGTCTGCCTTGGGATACTATAAAAGCTAGGTTTTATCTTAACAAAGAAGATAAAGATTCTATTTTTCAAATTTATAATGTCATACCTAGTGAGTATCTACACAAAATTTGAGTATCCTCTCTCACCCCATGGTGGAAGGATTGGAATTGTACTATAGCCACTCTTTTTGGTTGTTATGCCCCTAGGTTAGGTTATAAACTTCTTGTTCCCTACCATATTAATACTGAGGTGCTCCAAAAATGGTGGAGTCTTACCTCTCTTCACCATGTCTAGTTGAGGAGATTTAATAATATTTGGTGGGATATCTTGGAACCTAAAAAGGCCATATTGGAGACTATCTCAAGTATATGGGGGTTTCTAATCCCACATGTCATGCTTGCCACCACCCACAAACTATTAAGCACATTTTTTGGTTTTGTCCCCATGCTCAATCTAACTAGAGATGGATTCATTCTCTTTTAAAACCCTTAGGCCTAAAATATTCAACTAGAAAATGGCTCTCTTGGGGGGATCAACCTTACTTCCTATAAAATACAATAGATTTTGGTAGAATTTTTGCACTGATATTTTATTTTAGATCTAGAAGTCTAGAAATAATGCTTATTTTAATCATGAAGCTATGGAAATTGGGTTTTCAATTTCTAAAAAAACTAATGTGATCTCCAATGTTACCCTTCAAATCAAAATCCAAATGGAGAAAGTGCAATTGAAACTTCACTATTTATAGGAGCTATTAGATCATTGAGGGAATGCCCCTTATGTTATCAGTCAAGAGCTACCCAATCACACTCTTCCTCATAGATGTGGTAGAGTATTTAAGAATTTTCAAACTCAAAGTCATAGGTCCTAAAGTTGGAGGATATCCTCTCCTTTCTCTCACTAGCCATCTCATGAGCATGAATCATCTTGTTGTGATAGTGGTAGTAAAGGAGGTTGGGTAGCTCCCCAACAGGATAAGTTCCCATGCTTGGTGCTAGCCATTTTTACACCTTGGCATAACTTTGAGTAGATAAATTAAACTTGAGATCAATATAATGATGGGTGGGATCCCCTTACCTTGGATTAGGACCCCCTACTAATGGGGGGTGGGGAGGGAAGCCTTAGGATCCTCTGTCACCTCCATAACTTACTACTATGTTCACTGTTGTTGCTTAAGGAGTTGTTTATTTTGTTGTGTTTTATCCTTTTTTGGTTTTTAGTACACATGTATTAGATCTACTAGCTAGTATGGCCTTCTAGTTACTTTTTCTACTTTCTCAGGGCTTGTTTAGCCTGATGTGGTTTTTTGGGGTGTGAATTTTCCACCCATCCTTTTTTGTATGACTAGTTGTATTTTATGTTGTAAAGTTTTTTTTATTTAATAAAGTGTACTCTTCAATTTAAAAAAGTCTTATATATGTATATCTAGGCCCAAAAATCAAAACTCAACCATGTTATGTGTGTTCTTTGATTCCACTTACTATTTGTCATGGGATTTAGATAATAACTTCCAAATTCATGACCTTGACCATTAACATTGACTTATAACATATTTAGATGTTCATTAATAACCATGTTTTATATAGGGAAGGTTTGGGAATTACTCTATTGCCAACCAGGCATTCATAGCTCTAATAGAGATAACTTTAGCTCCACTCAAGGCCTTAATCCATTGCCATCTAGGTGTCCATAGCCCTAGTGGAGTCTATCAGAATCACATTTGCTTAGAAATATCTTGAATTTTGTAATGAGGTTCTTATTTTTTGTATAAATCAAATCATTTTTTACTCTCTAGTAAAGGTTGGGAGCCAAGTTAGCTAGGTTTTGGGATTTATTCAAGTTTTTTTAATATTTAGACAATCATCCTTGGTTGTAAACTTTGTCCTAGGTAATACTTTTTATTAATTACAAACATGATTGTGTTTCAATAATTCAAAATTTCACCCAACATGTGCAATCCTTGTTAAAATAAAATTTAGATAAAAACAAGGTTTAATATTTTAAGGAATAATTAACCTATAAATTAATCTTTACCAACTTCTCCAAATCATAACATTAAGATCATATTTCAACAATCTATGATAAACCAATCTTAAGAAGCCATATATGTATTCCTAAAATGTGAAGTTCTTGAGTAATTAGGTGAACTTGAGCTGAGGGATATCTAAAAGGCCTTTTATAGAAGCAAATAATAAATCAAGGAAAGCAAAAACACCAAACAAGCAAACACCAAGGAAATAAATATTTACAAACACTACCTACAAACAAGGGATAAGAAGGAAAGAAATAGGAAAGAAACTAATATAAGCTTTACACTAACTGTGGACACTAGAAAACCACACATGATGGTTTTATATGTCAAAACACCCCTAGGTCAGACCATTACCTAACCCCCCACCATGACCTTGAGTCAAGTTAGTTAAATAGCTAAACTAACTCATTAACCTACCCCTTTAACCCAACTAAAACTTCGACACTCGACTACCAATGATCACCTTGACTATCGACAATCAGGTCCCTACCACCTAAACACTCAAACACATAATAATTTAATTCATGCAGAAAGATAATGCATCAATAATTAAAAAATTTTAATGAGTTCCATGCCTTCTATAACCTACACCTCCATCTCCTTTGCCTATAAAAGAGAGGAGTAAGAGGTGAAAAAGGATTCGAGCATCTAGGAAATTTTAGCAGCAAGAAATTCTTTTCAAGTATTCCCTTTAACAAGTTAGAAACCACAATAGATACTCAAACCTATGCCAAAATTATTCTTCAAGAAAAGTACCATTACTCTACCAAAATTACTCCAAGATCAGCTACCAACTATTAAATAACTAATTTAGTACATTTCTAGTTTTCAAGTTTTGTTTACTTGGTTTCTAAAATCTCTACTTGAATTAGACCCTTTTGTATCACATCTTATAACCCATTTGGCTTACCCATACCTCCATCAAACTTATTAATCCATTTTATAGACCCTTTTTTGAACACTTTTAGAACCGACAACAACCATTGATGGTCACCCTAACCACCAATAGTCACCTTCAACCATTGACGGTCACCCAACCATTGATGGTCACTGTGGTAAGAAATAACAACAAACTATTTCCTCTTGTTTTCCCTCAACCAAATTCCACTTTGTGTCCTTCCTATTCATAGAGTCCTATCCTATTTTCTAAACCCAGCCTGATCTATTTAGCATAAGTATTGACCCAATATTTATTATAATTAGTCTATTTTCCTTATCAAGCATTTATTTCTTCTTGTATTCTCTTTCAGTATTTTATATCATTTGATGCAAGAATTTCATCTTATTTATTTCAGCTTAATTATTCTAAAAGACTATATTGATATCCTCCTAGTAAGCTTGCACTTCTTGGATCTAGCTCATGCTAGGAAATCCACCTTATTATCCATCTAACAACCCATTTACATTAGTGTTTTCTTATGTATAGGTCATTCTTCCCAAGACAAATAATAGCTCTTAATAATCATTTGGATCACATGTGCACAAAAAATAGGTTCTTTTACCATACCCACATTTAGTTTCTTACTTCTTTAGCTAAAAATAAACTAAAATTGAGAGAAATATTCTGGCAAGCCCAGTGGGACCTAGTATCATCTAGGTTCCCTTTTCTTCCTTATTCTATACTCATATAAATAAATCAATTTTTTTTTTTGGTTTAAAATAAACCTTACATACATTGATTGCTTGCATTTTTAACTCATGTAGTTAAAATTAAAGGCAAAGTAATTCAATCATAGCTTCACTTTTTTATCACACACCATACCAAACCACTTAAAACAATAAAAACATCATAAAAATTGACATAAGTCTTGACTAGGTTTCATCTCCTAGTAGATCATATTCACCCTTTAGCTATCTTACTTGGAGGTCATTACCAAGAAGAGAAACCAAAAATCAGCTCTCTGGCTGAGTTTACATTCTATAAATTGGTATATACTGGCTAAGCATCCAACACCCTTATCATTATGATATGTGAAGTGATGGGGTAGGCCCCAATACCAAGACATGAATTGATTTCTAACATATATCATTTTGAGAGCCTTGAACACCTGAAACCAGTCATAGAATTATTTTCTAGTACCTATTCTACAAACCAAGTTCTTCTTCACACTTTCCAGCTAAGTCATAAGCCAAAAGTGAGATAAAATATACCCTAAGATTTCTAACGCACTTTAGTATATGTTTTTGATTGCCTTGAGATCTTTTTATTTTGTTTGATTTATGTTTGAGTTGTGATCTTTCATTTATTCATTTCTATTTCTCATATGGTTTTCACTAGACAACAGTTGAGAAACCAAACTAACCAAGAGCCCCCTTCCTCTTCTTCTTCCTCCATGGTGTATACCTTAGATTTTTATAGTTATCCCTATCCTTATACCCCCTAACATGCCTCATATATTTATCCAAAGTTATTTGTATTTTTACACCTTCCTTGATAACAATCATGTAGCCCTCCAACATTACCTCAACACCCTATCTCACCACACCCTTGCTTCGGTTCTTCCTAATGATCCACCTTATGAGATGTCTCCCCATCTTATGGTTTCCACTACCTCTACCCAACCTATGATCACTCAAACATCTTCCTCCACCAATAACTCATCCACTACCTCCACCCAAACTCAATCAAACAACCCAACCAATAACCAAACACCCCTACACCAACCAACAATTCCTCCAACATAGGAACAACCTTACCTTTTGTTACCCATATTCCATATACCATTGAGATACCTTATACCCATATTTCCAATATTCCCCTCATCACTACCAACCCACCAATTTCCACTTCTCTTCAAAATTTGGTGATTTTTATACCTTCAACCCTTCCTCCTATTAGTACCAGAGTTACCACTCACCCTCAACCAATTAAATCATTCATACCACTAAACTAATCCATATCAATTCCCTAATATACTGATCCCATCATAACTCCAAACCAACCCACATCAACTCCTCAAAAAATACCTATGACACCTTATCCACGTTATTTTACTAATCTATAAGGATACATAACTCCATCTTCCACCCAACCTTTTGTGCCCATTAACTCTTATATGGCATCATCCCAACCCTCAATGACCACATACCAACATGTGGAATCCTCTTAAACTTATATCATTAATCCATATATTACATCTACTCAACCTCATCAAAACTTACCATATAATTATGGAACTCCCTAACCCCAAATAAATTTGTTCAAACTATTAAGATAGACAAGATGACCAACCTAGAGTCATCTATATTTGGGGCTCACAACCTCTTATCTTATGAAAAAATCTATAACAAACCTGTTCACCCATCTATACCTATCCTACCTTACCATCTTCAATGTAAATCACCCAAATTTTATAAATTCCAAAGTAAGGAGGACCCCCAATAACACCTAAGAGCATTTTGGCATTCTTGTTATTTGATTACCTGCAATGATGCTCTTCTCCTTTGCACCTTTATTATGTATTTATCTAGACCAACATTAGATTGGTACAGTGATATCACTAAGATCTCCATATTTTCCTTTTCTTAACTGACCCAAACCTTTTTTGACCACTTTTTGATCAATTTATCTAAGAAGGTTTCCATCACCAACCTCTACTCCATCAGGCAATTTGATGATGAATCAATTGTTGATTTCATAGATCTATGGAGACGTATTATCAACTAGATATCTTTCTCTTTTACCTAACCCATTCTGATTGAACTTTTCTCTCAATCATGTGCTAAACATATTTCCCCTACTCTACAGGTTCAAACCTTTAAAGCTTTTGATGAGGCTTTCACCATGGCACATAAACTAGAAATCAGAGCCATCGATGACAGGAAGCTAAAACTAAGAAATAAAAACTCTAGATTAAAATCCAACAATCCTTCCTCATACAAAACCACCATCCAATCCAACTAACCTAACACCAAACTAAAGGCAACCATAAATGTGGTTGTCCTTAAAACTACTCCACCTCTAGTTATCAACCAACCCAACCAAACCAATTCCTATAGCTTCTCCAATCAACAAACCCAAAATCAAAACTTGGCTACCCCAAAATAATACACTCTATTAGGGGAGTTTTATAATTTATTTTTGGACATGTTTCTCAAATCCAACATCATACAACTTCCCCCCATCAAAACTCCCTAACAATTTGATGCTTCTCACCCCATCCCTGATTGGTACAACAAGAATAATGTATGTGCTTTTTACGAGGTCATTGGACATGATGTTAGTAGGTGTAATAGCTTCAAGACCATTATCAAAAACTTGATTGATAAAAGATAAATTACATTATAAAATCCAAAAGCACCCTTGACATATTTTGATAACATTTTCCTAATGATGCCCCTTCTACCAACCATGATGATAGCAAACCAAAATAATCTCATGCTTGTGAGGTCCATATAGTTAATGTAATTATCAATGAACCTATCATTAAGGAAACCATTTCCTCAACTAACTCCTTCTCTACTCAACTTATTGAAATGGTGGAATCACCCTCCATTCCTTTGAATACCCAAATAAATGAATAAACCACCTCCTTTTCTTCACTTGATAAGATAATGGACTTATCCACCTCTCTTTTGATAAAAATACCTAAGGAGGCAACTATTTCCATCCCACCTTCCTCCCCCACCATGGAATCATCCACTCTCTTCAGAAACCACTCCACAAAAAGATTAATTTATCTACTCCTATAGAGGAAACATCTTCTAAATCTTGTAACCTCTCATTAAGGACAAGGGTAAAGAAACCATTCCCTTACCTTAACCTATGGGCCTAATATTTGAATTTAATGCCCAAGGAACCAAACCAATTTACAAAACCTTCTCTAGACTAGTCTAAAGCCTAGAATTCTCTTCTCAACTTGACTTGGATTGAGTCACATTTTTTCACCATCTTGAGATCCCCTATAAAAATAAGCATGAACATTCAACCGAAATTTGATCTACAATTAAACCTATTATCACCTCAATCCCTTCATCAAACACTTCTCCCTCAAAAACCATGAAAGAACTATCCAAACCATCTCCATCTAAAATCATCAAATCACCTTACACCTCTCTAATCAAACCTATCAAAAACATAGGGGTACTTCCTACTCCTATCCTTATCCACCAATATTTGAAGTTGGATTTAGCCCCATTTAGTCCACCAAATAAAACCTTAACCAAATCAACCAAGAAGGTGGAGCCACCCAAACTCCCACCTAAAACTAGAATCATACCACCCCCTTTCCTCTTACCTTCTATCTTGGGACCCCATCTTTCTTCCATCTTAGGAGATCATCTTTCTACCAAGAATGCCAATACTCCCAAAAATACCCAAACTAAACTTCCTCATATCATTATACCTTTACCTACCCCCTCCAAATCATCAAACTCCACATCATTTTAAACTAAACTATCTACCTCTACCTTCCCACCTATCTCCAAACCTTCATCATCTCAATCATCCACCTCCAAATCTTTCACCTTTAAACCTTTCACCTCAAAACCAACCAACACCAAGAAATCCCAATAAAACCCACCAACCAAAACCATTATACTATCCATAGCTCCCATGGTGAAGCCTACTTCTAAGAAGTCTCCCACCCCAATAACCAATAGCCCATCATCCTTAACACCTTTACTAAAATATTATTATATCATTGTATAAAGGTTGTTATATAATTATTATTTAATCTTACCACCTATCAAGCCTTCTAACCCTTCAACTCATAAACCATCTTGGTTCAATGACAATTTAATTTGCTCATACCATAGGACACCTAGACATAACATGGGGAACTGCAAATCTCTCCAAGAACTTGTCCATACCTTATGGGATGAAGATGATCTATTATAAAATGAACCTCTCTTAAGTCCATCATCAACCCAACCATAAAACCAACCTATCCAACACCTACCCACTCTGGCACTCTCATCCAAGGGTGAGGAGGAACTAAAGCAACCTTCTATACCAACACTTCTCCTCATCCACACTATCCATATGGTCACTTGATCTCAAGCCCAACAAAAGGATAAGGGAAAGGCCAAAGTTTCCATTCCATGGACATATATTTCCACCCCTAAACCTTCTAGCCAAACTCAAGCACCTTCACCTTTACCAAAACCCAAAATATCCATTTTAGGTGCCTCTCCCTCCAACCCTTCTAAATCTATCCAGTGAGTAGTTCTGAAACAACTTCACCAAACACCATTGAAGATGATCCTATGAAAACTAATCAACACCTTTCCCCATAATTGTCAATCACTAATAGAGGTCTTGTAATCTATAGAGTTCTAACCTGAAGACCCTCAACCTCTTACAGCCTTTGTTGGAGCCCTTCATCTTTATTCCCTTATCACATTCAAGGATTTAAAAATACCTTCTAGTCATCTTGAAGATCTTGATCCTCCCCTCTTCATCACTTCATACATCAATCAAACCCACATCAAAAGGGTAATGATTTATGGGGGAGCTAGTATTAATATTATCTTCTCTCATGCTTATGACCAACTCTAGCTACCAAAGAATATCATGTTAGAAACCTCAGCGGTCCTCTATTCTTTTAATGATACTATGGCGATAACCTTGGGAATAGTCATCCTCCACATCTTCTTGGGACATCACATACTTCCATATCTCTTCAATGTCATAGAAGGTGAATTTTAATACAATGTATAATTGGATGCCCTTAAATCTTCTCCATGAGTTATGTCCCATCCACCTTACATCAATGTGTCAAGTTGTAACATGAGGGTCAAGTCATCACTATACAAGCTGACCCTAGTCCTTTCACATCTTACAATATGACATATCAACCCAATAATGATATTCTTCCCTTGTCATCCACCTCATCACCAACCAACAACAAATCCACTCCTACCATCGATGAAGTTTCAACTAACGCATCTATCCCTTCTTCTTAGATCCCCATAGAGGACCCCTTAGAACCCATGTTCTAACATATATCATTGGGAGAGTATCATATTTTGGCCTTGGATTCATTCTTTATTACTTAAGAATATGGGAATTTTGACCATAATCCTAATTATAACCTCAATAGTAGAACCATCATTCCTTTCAGGCTTCCCAACCACCAAACCAATTTCATCTATGGGGGACTTGATTATCTACTTCTTGCTTCTTCTGCCACCTCTTCTACCTGACCATTTACCTCTAATTTTTCTTATTTAGACAACTAGAGTTTTCCAAATTATACCTTCACAGGTGTGCCTAGAAAGGATTTAAACCTCAACCATTATGAACATGGACCCTATGAGCTACCCTTGATCAAAACCCAAAAACCTTGTGAGCTATTTGGCCTAGGTTCATCCCACTAGAAGAACCCAAAAATTCACCCAAACCCATCACCACCATTGATGAGGATGTCCCATATTCACTGAATCCACCTCTTTCAAACTCTAAGGATTTCAAAATCATCCCTTCTAACTTTTTTATAGTTAATACCATTAGTTTGGGCCCCCTAACCTATCAAAATGGTGGCCAAACTAAAAACTTTCCTCTAATTCATCATAAAATGGTAGAAAACAATTCTCCTACCATCCACACCATCCAACATCAAAATTATGATTCCATTATCACTTATCTTGGTGTAGGAGATTCTTCTATCCAAAAATCCCTTCTTGAAAACCAAACCATGTTGAATGAATCCACTATCAATGTCAAATTAGGTACTCAAGATAACCCTCACATTGCAAAGATTGGTCAATCCTTAGATTCCTTAGAACAATAGGATTACCCTTCCTTCCTTTGTAACCAAAACATATAATTTGCTTGGTCCTATCAGGATATGTCCATAATTGATCCTTCTATAGCTCTCCACAACATCATCATCCATCCTAACACTAAGTTAGTTAGGCAAAAGCTTCACAAGATGCACCCTCATATCACCCTTGTATTCAAAGAAGAACTTTAGTGTCTCTTGTCAGTTGAATTTATCCAACCCAATGACTACCCCCAATGGGTTTTCAATATCATTCCCATCACCAAAACCATAGGGGGACTTTGCCTCTGTATTAAATTTTGTGACCTCAATCTTTCTTTTCCAAAGGATGACTTCTTTTTTCTTATCATCAACCAACTTATTGATCTCATAGTCAGCCATGAAATGTTATCTCTCATGGCTAGTTTCTCGAGATATAATTAGATCTCAATTACCCCTGAGGATAAACATAAAACTTCCTTCATCACCCCATGGGGGACCTTCTGCTATAGGGTCATGCCATTTGGTTTTAAGAATGATAGATAAACCCACTAACATGTAATGACCTACATCTTCCATGATATTATCCAAAAAATCATAGAGGACTACATAGATGATCTCTTTAAGAATTCCAAATATTGCAAGTGTCATACAGATGTTCTCAAGATTATCTTTGAGCACCTAATCCATTTTCATGTCTGATTCAACCCAAAGAAATGTGTTTTTGGGTTCTTATCTCAAAAACTTCTTAGATGTATCATCTCTCTTAGAGAAATTGAAGTATACCCTACCAAAGTTAAAGAGAACCTCGACATGCCACCTCCAACCCACCTTAAGCAACTCTACAACCTATAGGGGAAGCTTCAATATATCTATCACATTCATCTCTTAATTATCATATAGATGTCAACCTTTTTATTATCTACTCAAGAAGGATACATCTTTTGAGTGTGCTAGGGAATGTCAAAAAACCTTTGATTTAATCAAAGGATACATTTTTTATGCACCCATTCTTACCCCTCCTAAAGAGGACCAAATATTCTACCTTTATATATCCATAACTAACCATTCCTTATGGGTAATGCCATGATGAATAAAATAAAGATCAAGTTGTCTACTATATAATTCAAACACTTATAGAGTATGATACTCAGACACCCATACTAAAAATCTTTGCCTCACCTTAGTCTTTATGGATTCTAAAATTTGTTATTAACTCCTCAATCATAAAACCTTTGTCGTCACCCACATTGACCCACTCAAGTACATTCACTCTAAATCATACCAAAACTAGTGTATGGCTAAGTGGCTCATGCTCTTAGCTGAGTTTGACCTTGAGTTCCACTAGCAAAAGTTAATTAAAGGGCAAGTCATTATAGATCAATTGGCTGAAGATCCTTTACCTATCAACCAACCACTTACTCTTATGTTTCTAGATGAGTCCATCATAAATATTTCTCAAGAAGACATCACCTACCAAAAGACAATGTTCTTCGATGGCTTGAATTTCTAGTGTGGTGGGGGTGCCAGAGTTATTCTCATTTCCCTAGATGGATAACCTCTTCCTCTTTATTTCAAACTTTATTTCAAGTGTACCAATAATATGGTTGAGTATGAATCCCTAGTAATAGGTCTCTAGACTAGTCTAGCCTTGGGAGTTAAGACAATCAATGTCTTTAGTGATTACCAACTCGTGGTCAACTAGATCAATAGATCCTACCAATGCATTAATGATGTTTTTTAATAGTAAAAATAAGTAGTAGATATACTCTTAGCATAATTTGACCATTAAATTATCTAATATGTTCCATGATCTACCAACAAGTTCATGGATACAATAGATTCCCTTACTTCCTAGATTCCATCTACACCTTCCAATTCGAAAATATTTATCACCATTCATCATTTTATCACACCCTCTTATATCCACTCAAACCTCCCTACCATTTGTATTGTAGAGGAATCTCCATCTAATATTTAGTATGAGCAAACCTTTGATTAACTCAACATCATTCCTCCTAACCTATCTAGGAATGCCCAAATAACCTTTATTCAAAGTACCTCTCCTTATACCATACTAGGGGGAATCCTTTAAAAACATGGTTTTGACAGCCTCCTTTTTTATCTAAGTAGTCATGAATCTTCACATGTTGTCAAGGAAATTCATGACATGATCTAGGGGGACACTTTAGTAGCCTATATATCATTAAACGTATCCTTTACCTTAGATAATATTTTCCTACGCTTAACCAAGATTGTTGTGATTATGTGAAAAAGTGTGTTAAATATCAACAACATGCCAATTTACATGATACACCAGCCCATGGCCTTCAATTATCTAAAGAATCTTGGCCCTTATCACAATAGGAACTAGATCTCATTAGGGAAATCAATCCTTAATATTCACAGTGGCACTAGTTCATCATCATTGCCATCGAGAATTTAAATAAATGGGTGGAGGCTATTCCTCTCATCTTGACCAAAGTTGACAAGATAGTTAGCTTCATCAATCATCATATCATCTATCATTTTGGTGTTCCCCATATGATCATCACTGATAATCAAAAATCTTTTAAAAATAAGAAAGTCTAAGGTCTTTGTGATGCATTTGACATCAAGTTAAGCTTTTCCTTGCTTGACCCTCCATAAGAAAATGGATAGTTACAAGCCTATAACAAAACCCTCAATAAAATTTTAACCAAAATGGTTAATGATTTTGGTCAAAATTGACATTTGTACATCCTTTTTGCTTTATGGGCCTATTGCACTATAATTTAAACCTCTACGGGTGCTACCCCTTTCTCTCTGGTCTTTAGAGTATAATTAGTCTTGACTCTCAAATTTTAGATTCCCTCTATTTGCATATCCTTCAAAAACATCATTTTTGAGAGCAACTATCATCAAGAGCATTTAAAATGAATTGAGATACTTGATGAACACTACCTATCATAGCTTAACCATATTCATGTCTATCAAGAGAGAGTCAAGTGTACCTATAACAAACACCTAAAATAATGAGAATTCAACATTGAAGACCTCATCCTAAAGGAGAATCAACATGTGACCAATATGGAGAAAATTAAGTGAGGCATGTTTTATTTAAATTGGCTTGGACCCTACATCATAACCCATAAGTATGGATCAAGAGCTTATTGTTTGTCCTCTCTTGAAGGCAAACCAAAACTTGAGCCTCTCAATGATTCACATCTGCATCCTTTCTTTTTTTAAATAGGGATCAAACTCACCTTTTGTCTAACTTAATCTCATCCCTTGATTTACAATATTTTTACCTTTTTCACACTCTCATCCCATCCCCTTTGAGAATAACCAATTACAACATAGAACTATGTGATTAACTATCATAGTCATAGCCTAATCCTAAATATGGGTACCATAGCTCTACCCATGGCATGGTTCTCATGGATATTTTTTATCCCTAATCAGATGGAATCCCATGGTCATTTTCTCTCAAAACCATTGCTTTCACCCATCATTTACCTGTTGTGCTCTAGGTTTTGCCCTGATAAAAAGTAAACCTCTAATCCTAAATAGAGTTGTCTATGTCAAACCTAGCATAAAAATAATTTGGGATACTTGAATATCACTTGGGTTAAATATCTTTATCATGTAGATTTCTCCCTTGAAGGATAGTTACCCAAAATCTAAAATTGCACTTAAAAATATAGACTTTTCCCTTGAAGGACAGCTACCAAATGAACAAATCCAAACTCAGACCACTCCCTTGGAGGATGTCTAAGTGAAATTTATCAAAGCAATCATTTGAATCTTCCCACATTGATTTTATTCACAAACCTATCAAAACAAAGAAATCAAATACCCTATATAAAAATCAAAACAAGTTATCCCAAGAAAGTTGCAATCAACTTTCATATATAGCATTAGTAGACTTCTCACATCGATTAATCTACACCTTACATTAAAACATGGAATTGTATATTATGGTTCCTAGGTAACCTATAGAAAGGGAAAACTAACCCTCAAGAGGTTACACTAACCTTCACACCATCTATCACCTATCTCCCCTTTGTACCATCTACAAATCAAGGGATTCATGAACTTTCTTTACACAATATGATCAAGACACCTTTTTACCAACCAATGTATGTTAATGAAAAGCATTCAAAGGGATTAAATTCCTTAGGTCAATCTAACTTTGGGTTTTATTTTTATTTTAACAATGAATAAGTATCATGCCTCCTCCTTATCTTCTTATAATTGGTTCACGTATTCACTTAGACATATGTCTCATGATTTGTATCTCTTTTTCCACGTCTAGTTTGATATCTAACTTGCTTTATGTGTTATCATAAACAAAATAACTATAAAAAATAAACCAAAAACATCATAATCATGATCATAAAAATCATAACCATAACCATAAACATCATAACCATGCATAAATAAAACATCATATCATCATAATCATGTATAACTATTCATCATAAACATCATCCATAACCATCACATGCCTAAGCTAGTGAGTTTACATCTCATAAGCATAATCATGACATATATTCATTTAAACCATGAACCATGAACCATAAAATCACATCTATATATCATCATAACATCATATACATCATGTCTCATCAAAATAGAATAGAACATGTAATAATGTACATCTCTCTCTCTCTCTCAAAACATATACATCTCACTATGTCAACTCATAGGTTAGTATCAAAGATAATCTACACCTATACATATAATATCATAGCCTATGCCCTTGGGGCACCAATGTCACCTAGTGTCTACCCTCCTAAGGTGCTTGCCTACCCACCTACCAAAGTAGCCCACTAACTTGGAGTTACTATACCTGTACCACCTACCAAGGTGGCTTTATACTCACCCCATTAAGGTTCCTCTAGATAATGTGTCATAAATATGGCCTCATAATAATGCAACTCCTCAATTGTATCCAAGTAACATGCCATGGGGATGCTACTTAGTGGTCTTGCTAGTGGTATGGCTCCTCCTCCAGTCTATCTCAGAGAGTCCCTCTACTAGGTCACCAAGGCTAGTGAAGTCCTAGCCTAGTCCCTCTCACTCATTATAGTGGCAACCTAAACTTTTAAGGTAGTAACTTGGCCCTATAATGTATCTACTTACCCCTATAAAACTATGATCTATGCCTATGAAACAACTAATACCAATCTTGCCTATCCATCAAGTACACCTCTTTATACCTATACCTACCACTACATAGAGGGTCTGATACCACATCACATAGCCATCAATAAAAAATGCATCATTAATCTCTGCTCTAGTTGATAACTCCTCATAATCAAGTAACATCTATATGGACTATGGCTTTAGAAGCAAAAACTTGACATCCTCCTACCTATACCTTTGAAATGGACCCAAAATCCCATGTATCAATTTGAACTACTTGTGAACCCTATTAAAAAACATGAGCTCAGTCTCACCCTCTCTCTTCCCAAAAATCCACCTATAGATCTACATCTATAAAATATGTTGTGTATAGTGGGCCCACCTTGAAAAGCCTACATATGACCTCCAAACCACATCTTCAACCCCCAAGGCCTCCAATGCCCCTTAAAACCAATCAATATTTCATACACCCCTTCTATGTCCTATGATCATGTAATCACTCCTCTATCACATGAAACCTACCCTAAAATCCATCTGGGTATATTCCTCCCATGGTAGCCCCATCGACCTTACAACATAGATGTGATGATAGGCCCAATAGTGAAACATGAACCCCACACTGATGTCATACCTCCAGTGAGCTCTAAATCCCCATAGCTCCTTATATGTCTAAACCAAAATAATAGGATCCCACCCAAAAACTATCTGACCCAATAAAATCTCCACCATGACTCCCAATAATAGATAAAGAAACCTCCCATTAATTAAATCTAGTAATGCAAAACACAAGACTACCATCATCATCATAGTCATTAACCTCTGATCATCCTTGGCCCTCTAATACAAAAGTCCATAACTAAATCCTCCAACATGCCACTTGGTGAAGGCCTGATCCTTACCATATAATAGCTCCATATGCTCATCTCTCTCTTCCCTCTCAATGTGATATATTATCTCCCCTTGAATTAATGTCCATGTGATCCTATGTACATCCTCTAGCAAGATCATCATCTTGATAGTTGGTAGGAGAAAGGTGTTTATGGCTAGATCCCATCTCTCGATGAGGTCCATGATCATCACTACATCTCACAGCACATACTCAAAGTGCATCATCATGTCAAGGCTGACCTCCTCTATATGTACCCAATCATCATCTGTCATCCCATGGTGGATCTCCACAAAGATCTAAGGAACCTGATCCCACATCTAGATCTAATCTTGTGCCTATAAAATTCAATATGGCAAACACACTTAATTTTCTATAAACTATTATGCCCATAGACAATGTCCTTTCACCCTATTTTACCTACCTAGTTACACTTATTTTATCTATATGAATAACATCTACATATTTTATTTTAACCTACCATAAAATCTAGCTACCCTTAATGTTCTAATGCTAAAACATTATAAACTCACCTATTTCCTTAACTTTTCATTAAAAACACTTAACCATTTAGTCAATTATTGATGATCAAATACCCATTTGACCTTTGATATTTGACCATCGATGGTTAGGTATGACCACCAATGGTCAAGTATGATCACTGATGATCATTATGTGTGACCATCAATGGAAAACCCTAAATTTATCCTACCCAAAAACACACCCAAAATCCAATCCCAACCTAAAAAACACCTAGATGATACTTACACTATGTTACCCATAACCTACATACCTTCCCAATTCTAATTTTCACCTTAAAATTTTATCAATAATAACATAAAACTTAAAACTCAGTCAAAACCCAAACCCCTTCCCCAAAGCAATTATAAATTAACAAAATTTAACCAATAATGATCAGATCCAATCTAATCTATCAATTCAATGCAACCCTTACCTCATTACTCGATCATCATCAAGGAGGGATCCTAGGTCCTACTACTTAGCCATGTCCATGTCTACCCTACATCATCAGCCCCATATTCTAGTCAACTCAACATAAACCCCCAATCAACTAATTAGCCACCACCTCATCAACACTCTCATGAAAAAACCAAAGTCACAAACACATAAGAGTCAAGAAAGTCAAAATCAAAAAATGAAAATGACTTGTATTTTTCACTTTTATCCTCCATGCTTTTAAGGTTTCCCCCTAACCATCAATATTCAAGGTGAATATTGATGATCAATTTTGAGACCCTTGACCATCAATGATTAGAATGTCCACTTATCAAAATTTTGACACCAACACCTTAGTGCCACCTTTTAGAGACCACATTCTTCACCTACCCTACCAACCACATCCACCTTAATGTTGACCATTTTATCCCAAACTTTCACACATTTTATGACAACCCTGCCTTGGTCTATTGATCACACTAACCAACATTACCATGTTAAATAGTTAAATTTTCACTACCTAGTTCACACCAAACTATTTGTGTTTTTATCAATAGTAATTCTTACATCAGATACCTATGAAAACATCAACCGTATCTAGGAGACTTGATAGGAATAACTTGATCAACTATGCCTAATGTTATGGCCTGGTTACTCCATCACCTATTATTCTAGAACCAAACTTTTATTTTTACCAACCATGGTAACTTAGTCTATGCATGATCTTGACTATTATACTTAGTCATATTTTGTGCACATGGTTTCACTTGAAATATCCAACCACCATTGTCACCAACCTTATAACTTACAATAAGCCACTTATCAAACCCATACCTAATTTGGTTTAACCTTATCAATTCCTAGTTTGAGTGGGAACACTTCCTCCCATGCTCGAGGAAAATAACCCTTCGGCCTATAATCTACATAATAAAAAGGGATAGAACTACATAATAAAAAGGGATAAACTACATAATAAAAAGGGACAAACTACATAATAAAAAGGGACAAAATGTAAACACTAAAAAATTGCACATGATGGTTTTAGATGTCAAAACACCCCTTAGTTGGATCATTACCCAACCCCCCACAATGACTTTGAGTCAAGTTAGTTGAATAGCTAAACTAGCTCACTAACCTACTTTTTTTACCCAACTAAACCTTCAACACTTGATCACTGATGGTCATAGTGACCGTTGATGGTCACCTTCACCATTGATGGTTAGGTCCTTACCACCTAAACACTCAAACTCGATCTATGTGAAAACATAAATAAATCACAATTTAATTTATGCAATGAGCTAACATATCAAGAATTAAATTTGTGTAATGAGTTCCACCCTTATAGAAACTACACCTCCATCTCTTTTTCCTATAAAAGAGAGGAGCAAGAGATGAAAAAGGATCCAAGTATCCAAGAATTTTAGCAATCAAGCTATCAACTAGTAGTCATCAAGAGCTTCTTTTTAGGTCTTCCATTTAGCAAGTCAGAAACCAAAATAGAGACTTGAACCTATATCAAAATTATTGTTTAGGTAAAGTACCGTTACTCTACCAAAATTACTCTAGGATTAGCTACTAACTATCAAACAACTAGTTAAGTACATTTTTGGTTTTCAAGTTTTGTTTACTTGGTTTCTAACATCTCTACCTGAATCAAACCTTTTATATCACATCTTATAACCAATTGACCTTACCCAAACCTCCAACACACTTATTGACCCATTTTGTAGACCCTTTTTTGAACACTGTCAAAACTTATAACAATCATTGATGGTCACCCTGACTATTGATGGTCACTTTCAACCATCGATAGTCACCCAACCACTGATAATTAGCATAACCACTGGTGGTCATCCTGACTATCGATAGTCACTATGGTAGGAAATAACAACAAGCTATTTCCACCTACTTAACCTTAACCAAATTATACTTTCTATCCTTATGTTTTCTCATGAAGTCCTAGCCTATTTTTTGAACCCAACCTGACCTATTTAGTATTAATATTGACCTATTATTTTCTATAATTAGTCTATTTTCCTTATCAAGAATTTGTTTCTTCTTGTATTCTCTTTCAATATTTTTTATCATTTGATGCAATAATTTCATCTTTATTTCTTTCAATTAAACTTTTCTAAAAGAGTGGATTGATAGCCTCCTAGTAAGTTTATGCTTCTTGGATCTAGCTCACGCTAAGCATTCCACCTTGCTATCCATCTAATAACCCATTTTTTTTAGTGCCTTCTTATCTACATGTCATTATTCCAAAGACAAAGAGGATCTCTTCATAGTCATCTGGATCATACACAAATGAAAAAGTTCTTCTACCATACTTGCATTTAGTTTCTTACTTCTTCTTTAACTAGAAAATAAACTAAAATTGAGAGAAATACTAAATTCACAAATAACTTACCTCCAAGGTCACATGGAAATTTATTTAGCATACCATAAAACCTTAAAACATAATTACTTCTATTTAATGGTTTTTTCTTGTGGATAGGAGCCCTTTTATGCTTGTATCTTCTGTATGATGCAATTTGGCTTCCCACATCCATTATCAAGCATATAGATTTAATATATAAATCCAAGATCCAATCATCTTCTTCCTAAATTCTTCTTTCTTTCATCAATAAATCTAGCTCTGGTTCATTTAAATAATGATCTTGATTTATATCATTCTCCTTCCATGGTTGTATTGTAAACTTAGTTGGTATGTTTGGATTAATGTTTTTATTAGGTTCCATCTCATCTTGCTTTGGGATCTCTAGAATATCATTGCCTTCTTGAAGAACTGCAATAGTACCTCCTATAATACATTCTTCAATCTCCACATAAAGTGGGAATGGACTATCAATCCTTACACAAAAAATCTCTAAGTCATCCCAAAAGGCTTCTTCATCATGATCAACATAAAAGACATGATATTCATTTGGAATCTTACCATTTGAAACTTGTTGATCACATATTTCTAACCTTTTCATGGAATCATATGAAATTTCTTGATTTGTTTCATTTGCTTCATCTTCATTTTCTTTGACTACAAGTGTTTTAGTGACATCTTCAAGATTTCCATTCATCTTAGATGTAATTTCTTCTATTGTTTCAAAAAGAATAGGATTTTCCTCCATGATTGGTATAGTAGATCCCTCATCTGAAGTATCTTCAAATTCATCTTGAAATGGAAAATCACATGTCTTTACCATAAGAGCTATTATGAAAGATGTAGATGTGTCAAAAGAACTAGATGACCATGCAACATTATTATGAACCTAACAATAATTATCTAAAGGCACATCACAAGTGTTTATGTCAGGCACATTCATAATTTTAGATGGATCACTATTATAATTATCATTATTATTTTGAAACCTAGATGTGGGTCTATTAAACCCTTAAATAGACTAATTTATATTAGAACCTTCCACATTTTTACCTAATTGCTTTTGTGTCTCAATAAAATCAATGTTTAGCTTTTGAACCATTTTTTATATGGAGTCATTTTCACTTTTAGTTGCCTCTAAATTGTGAACTTGAGGACTACTTCAATCTATTGGCACCATAGCTCTTTGACCTTATAGATGAAATCCACTTTTAATGTTATTTAAGAATCTTAGGTTTTGACTAGGATGAGCATACCTCAAATGTAATTGGTTTAAAATTGGAGTTTGATTTAAATTAAGCATGCTCTTATTAACATCATGAATGGCATTTAACATGGGTAAATTAGGATTGATATTTGTAATGGCATATGCCATTTGACCTTGGGGTTGTATTTGGTCATTAATTACCATGACTTTAATATAGGATAAAGCTAATGCATTAATGAATCTAACAAATATTTTCAAAAACACATAAGTTAATGGATCAAAGTATCCTTATAAATCTCTAAAGCTAAAACCCCAACAGGTCTATAAGGAGATATAGTTCTATTCAACATCTCTTGAAATCTAGCATTAAAAGCTCTAATGGTTTCATTTGAATCCTTCTTCACAGTAATGAATTATTGATAAAGGACATATGGACTGATGATATTTCCAAATTAATCAATGAAATGATTATTTAAATCATTCTAGCTAACGATGAAATCTTTAAGAAGGTTAAGAAACCAATCATATACCTCATATCTAAGATTAAAAGGAAATAATCTACAGGCAACATCTTCATGAATGACATTTAATAATCCTAACATAGGTTTAAAGAACTTGATATGTTCTTCAATAGTCACAACACCAATAGGACTAAAACAAGACAAATACCTTTTAGGATTTTGAGGCAATCATGTACCTAACCATGCATATTGATAGAGGATCTACCTAACCATGCCATACCTTGATTAATATCTTACTTATGACCATTCTAGCTCCAAATCTTGTTCACAATACAACATAGAAACCAAATATTTTAAAATACAAATGGATCCTTAATGAATCTTAAGAAACCTTTGAAAAAATTTCACATAGATATTTAAAGAATAGAAATCTTTAGCTAAATTATTATAAATATTGGTTAGAACTATGAATATCAGTGATATTTACACAATTGAGCTAAGAATAACATTAATATTTAAAAGAGTAACTAATATTTAAACAAAATTCACTAAATTTATCAAAGATACTTCAAATTCAAAAATCTTTATCTAAATGCCCTCCTTATAGAGCTAATTTCCCCCCTTGTTGATGCACTTAGATGTATCATTAGGTTCATATAGTGTTTAAGAAACACTTCTCATTTATAGATTTGAAGAATCCATTGTATGAGTTGCTGGTTGTGATCTTCCTAAGATCTATAGTGGATTAGTGACCAAGCTAAATGATTATTTCACAAAATGAACATGTAAATGGTTGTTGGGAGTAATTATGGTCCTAAATCTTTGTGGAGATGAAATTATTTTGAACTCATTCTAATTAATGATGTACAAAACCTAAATTCTAACTCTAATATATCATGAATATTTATAATGAAAAGCTAAACTGACATGATTTGATCAAAAAGGAGAAAAAGGGAGGGTAGGGTAGAAAGAAGGTGTTTCTGATCTTCAATCTAGACATTATGACATAGTTTAAATTTCATCAAGACATGCACTAAACCAATATATATCATGAAATTGCATAGGCACAAACTGTAATGTATATTAGGCAAATGTCTAAGGAAAGGTAATGAAAATAATAAATTAGGTTCACTTTAAAGGTTCACCCCCATAGGAAAATAACTTCTACACATCTTCAAGAAAATAAAATGAGAACAAAATGAACCTAAGATATTTTGATCAACTTAGCATAAACATAAATTAATAACTCTGCATTAACATGTGCACATTTAGGATCCATAAAATCATTTCAAAACTAAATATCAAACAAGATAATTGAGGAAGTATCCATGATAGCAAAAACATAGACAAATATTGGACAAACTTTGCATAATTATTTGCTTGTACTGCTTGCTCCAAGTTTACAAAGTAATTTTGCCTCTAAGGATTCCCCCTCTTTTCTAGAAATACCATACCTCCTTATAGAAGGATTAATGATTTATGGTTGTCATTCAGGTCAAACGATAATTGAACAAGTGTTATGGATAGATATCACTTTAGAACAACCTAATATGGATGACATTTTTCCAATATGACTAACCAAAAGCTATATATATTCCATGTTACTCCTACTTTTATAGAATAAAATAGTCCCTTCAAATGATTTATAAGGTATTTATCTCAAAAGAATATACTATTTAAACTTAATTAACCTTTGAGATGCCTCTACAACTACAACCTTCTCATTCTCTAACTAGATTAAGTCTAAAACACATGTATTCACATTTCTAATCTTCACTGGTCTAGGATAATTATAATTAAGTGATTTCAGGTCCATAAGACCTTTCAATATAATATGTCATGTCTATGTGGAAATGCCCATGCTAAGTTGTCCATTTGATCTAAAAACATGAGCATTTTTGCCTTTGGACACATGTCCTTACCTCATGCTCTCTCAGGTCATATCAAATTTTCACCATTGATCTACTTTGGAGTTCATTAGCATTAGCTTTCATTGTGAGTTGTTGATATTCATCTTTGAGCTACTGAGATTATGACATGTGGTAGAATCTTGTAAGACCCAAGATCTTTTCATTGTTTAGACATTATTGTGTCACATGAAAGCCTCTCACTTGTTTTGATCTCTTTTGAATTTTCAACCTTCACTTCACATCACTAGATCATCCTCACTCAAGTTGATGTGGTCCATCAAATCTGATCTACTTGAGAAATCATAATCTATAGGATATTTCCATTGATATTTAGGATCATTCTACTTAGAAAATCCTCACTTGTCTTGGGGCTCTTAACTTTTATGCTTTTCATTAGATCTTTAGGCAGCCCATCAAGATGGTGACACTTGTCACCTCACAGATCTCTTAGAACCTTTAACATTTCAAATTTGATGTCATGTCATTAGATAATCTCTAAATGAGAAAACATTTATCATTAGATCCTTTCCTTCACTTATTGACCTTATAACTTGACACATGGGTCATTTATCTCATTTTGAAGCCTCAAGATCTCACCACCTATGCCTGCAGGTTTGTCCAGTTTTGCAAGCATAAAATTAAAGACATAAATTTTTGGAGACTTAAATGAATTAGCATAAAGAATTTAGACTAAGGTTTTTGTCATGTCAATAAAAAAAATTAAAACTTTAAAATAAATTTTAAACTAAGTTCAAAACATAATAAAAGAGTCCCCTTATTAATTAGTCTTCATGAACCATAAGATATAAAGGACCTAACATAAAGATTTTAAACTAAGTTTATAATATAATAAAGTGTTTCCCATGTAAATTTAAACTAAAATGACCCACATAAATTTTAATCTTATTTTAAATGACCCAGGCTAAAAACATTTTAGACTAATGTTTTTACATGGTTTAGACATAGATTTAATTAGACAATTAAGGGCCAAAAAGATTAATCAAAGGGTCAATTAATCATTAAAGTAAAAAACCCTACAGAATGTTTATTTAAAAGGGACTCCATTAAACCTGCAACATGGGAACACAAAATTCAACATTAGAAATATTAGATGAAGATAAAATAAGATTATATGCTAACAGATTTATGTAAACTAGATCAACACGAGATATTCAATACTGGTTCCTAATTAAGTTGAATGTTCAATTATATCAAAAATTATCAAAATTTTAAACAAGGGTTCCTATTTTCAAAAATGAGGGTATTTTGAACTCAACACCACTAAAAATTCCCCCATGTACTTGTTTGAGGAGATGAGGAACCTCTTATTTCATCACACATGTTAGGTCCCAAATTTTGGTTGGGTACTTTTTATAATAATCTATGCAAATAGGCATGATGTAGAAGACCATGGCATGGGAGTCCATGGTGTGGAAGGACCAAGTCATAGAATAAATTTTCATGATAATAGAGAACATGAGAAGGAAGGACTCAAAACTTAGAGAAAAACTTGGAGAACACAAGGAAAAATGAGAACATTGTTGGATCAATTTGGAGGGGTGAAAGAGAATAATTCAAGCATGAATCAAGCATAAACCTAAATGAATATAGGCACTCGGTGATGAGGATACAACACTGAAGAGATAAAATGGGTAAAAAAGGAATGGGGCCTTAGGAAATTAATGTAATTGGCTACCATGACTCAAGTGTGTTGATGATCATTAGTGAGTTACCATAAGTGTAGTTATGTTTGTAACTACTTGGTCAAGGAAAACCAAGTATAAATACCCCTAGATTAAAATTTGTAATGTTTTTTTTGTTTAGTTAGATATTAATGATAGATTTATATTGTAACATTGGAATTGTCTACTCTTTATATATCACTTATCAATATGATGAATAGAACTTGTGTTACCTTAATATTGTTATTCTGCTGACAATGGAGATAATGTTGTTATCTTATATGTTGTTGTTTAGTTAGTTAAGGTTCATATTTACCATTTATGTCTTATATTTATTTTTACCATTGAGTAATAAACATGTGTTAAGATGGATTATAAAATAAACATACTAGTGTGTTTGTGTTTGAGTTCCCCTATCTATTAGTATACCCTTGTGCAATAAAACTAATGGGAATCATTTCCTCACTATGTTATTTGGGTGAACATGTGAGAACTCATTATTGAATGAAATTCTAACATGCTAGCATGTTTGGATCTTAGTCACTTAGGCATACACTGAAGGGAAGGTATGTTTAAGTAAGGAAAATAAACCCAACATTTTGGTTCCATTACCAAGACCCATAGCAATCACTTGAAAGATGGTGGAAAATACTTTAACAACTATCGCTTGAGAATATTGAGTGATGGATTACTAGCATTGAGGATAATTTTTCAATACCATTTCTTAAACTAAGAATATCCACATGCACATGGATCAAATAGAATCTATATAACTGATTGTATGAGACATTTTTTATAGAGGTACATGTTCACCTTCATGATTGGATTGTGACCTATGCTCAAGACCGATCAAGAAACCATAGATGGAATATAGCTTAGACACTAGAGCATCAGTCAACTTTAGCATGGTTAGGAGTGATTTAGATGCATGTTATTTATTTTTGGTGGTATGGGGTTTTCAATAGTTACATCTTAGAATATGAAATCTCGACCTATTCTTGTCTAGAAGAAGCTTAGTTTCACTTCTTACAAGAACCACATGGTAGATGTATCAAACACTTTTTGTTAGAGGTTAATAAACTCTTTGTAAATTCCAAACTTGAGACTTTCTCCATGGTAGGTTAAACTCTTTCTCACATGGCAACATGGTTGGTGGGTAAATGAAGGGGAACTTGTGAAATAGAATTATTGGCTTAGTATGATAGCTAGTTAGTATAAATTACAAAAGTACGAGTTTGATGTGGTGAAGGATTATGAGTGGAATAAATCTAGGAAGGTGATGGGAGGACTCAAAAAATGTTGTAAGGGTATATAATGAAGTGAAAGATCATAAAGAGGACTCCTCAACCATAGGGTCACACACAATGCTAGTTCAAGTATGTGCAGGAGAAGTAAGTTAGGTAGTGGTTACTAAATAACCCAATTTAGATAGACCTAGTTCCCCACCCACAACACAAGCTCATGATTTTGAGTCAGTTAATATATTTTTAAGCAATGAGGATACAAAAAGTTTAGAGTCAAAAATAGAACCTTTGAGAGAGACATTTGTATAAGTTTTAGATAGTAATTTATTACCTATTTATTTTCCTTTACATGATAATTCTATGGCCCAATTTGGAATGCTTGGTGGACCAAGAATAACTAGTGGGAAAAGTATTGGCCTAACTGTAGTTAATTAGTGTACCTCAACACCTAACATATTAAGTGCTTCTATTAGTGTAGGGGGAATGAGAGGTGGAACCATTGGTGGTTCAACCAAAGGAATTGGAGGAGTCATGGGAGGTAGTGGTGGATCTCCCCCATAAGGTACATGAGACACTAAAAGTACTTCTTAGTAGAACTCATTGCAATCACCTCAACTGCCCACTATAGACTATGAGATGACACTCTATTTTATAGAGTATTAAGGTGTGGAAAATAATAGAGCATGTTCAAAAGTGTGAACTTATTTGGTGAGCATGTTGTATAACCTATTTTAAATGAAAATCAACATATTTCATGACCATCCTTTTGGATCATGCACACAAGTGGTACTAGAAGTATGATCTGCAATAAGCTATGGTGGATTATGATCAACTAAAGGAAACATTCTTCTAGGAATTTGATATTTTAGAGTTCAAATAATAGAAAATAGTTGACTTGAAGGATATCAAGTAGGAACTCACTAAGAGCATGAAAAAATATGATGTATGTTTTAAGACACTTCTCTCTAAACTCTCTTTTTATATAAATTCTACTCAACACACCCAATTGTTCTTAGGAGTTTTATTGATCCCTTTAAGAGGTACCTTGACATAAAAAACTTTCACCAACCCATAGGAGGCCTTGAAAGTTTCCCTATGCACCAAAGTTGTTAGAAGTATTTACATAGGGATTACTCCCTTCATGGAGGCTCAAATAATTACAATGGAATTTCATCTAGAAAATATCACTATACATAACATTCATGACACATGTAGTAGCTTATGGTGTGTATATTTGAGTTTAAAGGCCATAACTAAAATAATTTTCCTCTCAATAGTATTCAATCCAAGCTAAAGAAATATTGTGAGATTTTTTAAGAAGAGCACAATGTCAAGGATTATCTTAGTCTACAACATGCCTCTCATTCAAAGGTATAAACTTATTATAAGATATGTGATGCATACACTCATGATACCAATGATTTTCATCTCATTAGTGAAATTCATGAGGCACACACATGTGGTATACATCAGATGTATGTTACTAATAACCAAGAGAATAGAGGTGGTTATCATGGTTAAGGTCAACATCAAAGAAATAGAGGTGGATATTTTCTACCATGAATTTGTTATAAGTGTGGTTCACTAGAGCACTAATAATGTGATTTCATGGTATATCCTACATATGCCTTTTGTAAAAACAAACATTATCTAGAAGAGTGCCCTAAATTGTACACTATTATTACTAAGAAAATAAATGAGAAGGGTGCCAACATGATAGGTATTGAAAAACCATAATGGATACCACACCCTATAACTTTGACAGGTTCGAAAGTCAATATTACAACATAGAATGGTGTTTAGTCTCATCTATATCAAATCCACCCATAAAGAACATTCAATAAGAGGAGATTCATGATACTCATTATCTAGATGCTCAGTAGTAGAAGGAGGTGTTGCATGACACTATGAATCTAGTAATCGAATTATAGGGAGAGATCCAGTTCTTTAAGGATCATGATGTTGTTACATGTGCCAATATCTAGAAACCTATAGACCTTCATGACATTACAAAATATTAATTTCAAGATTTGTGAAAATGAATACTAGATGAGGACATTATACCCTTATTACACAACTAGATAAGGCATCATTTTCCTAGGCATACTGAAGATCATAGGTTAAACCCTACATGGTGACAAAAAACTCACATCCAATGTAGTTTAAAGGGGGATAAGGAGATATTGGTTAATGTTGATATATGTAGTCATACTAAAATGCAAATTGTACAACTTGAGCATGAATTGTGACACCCAAACCATAGGTCTCTCCTACTCACACAACCCACTTAGGTATGTTTTCACAATTTCTTAGTCATCTAAAACCTTCTAAATTTATCCCCTACTATCCCAAAATCCTCTCCCAAGCACAGATCTATCCATCAAGGTCCCTTTTCCCCTAGACAATAGTGCCATAGTTTGGAATACAATGTTGGGACCTAGGGTGTGCACTTTCTAACACTGTTTTCCAAGTCCACAATAGCCTCAAATGGTCTGATTTTCTTGAATCCTTATCTTTTCCCTTGTCAATGTAATGCAAGTTCATCTAACCTTGGATCACTAGTTTCCCTATAAAATCCCATCCAAAATTCATTTATAAGGGTTATAAATCATTCAAAAGGCATAATCTATAAATATACTAAAGCACACTCAAGAAAATTTTCATATTCTCTACATACAACCAACCACTATTATTTCTAGCCTATCCAATCTCTTGCACTAGTTACAAGTCATCTCAAGCTTGCCCAAATTAGTATACACTTTCAATGCATACATAGGATTGCACAAATACAAATTTAAATTAGGAGAAATACATTAGCCTTGATCCCTCTTTGGAGTATGATATGTAGGTAGCGTGCCCACACACGGGGTGTGATCATACATTCAGTGCATATTACACACTAACCCCTTTTTTCCAGTTGGATTTGAGATCACATGTTACAAATGAAGAGGAACTAGGATCTTTGAAGACAAAATCAATTGCACATAGAGCTTTGTAAATAACTAGGATGAGATATTTCAAGCATAGGGTCTTTTGGAGCAGATGGACAAAACCCAAAAAGCTTATAAAGCTCAGACACTAAGGACTACAGTGCCAAAAATTAGACTATAATGTTAGATCTCTAGGTGTCTCATTTATAGTGCTCTTATCTACATAAAAATAGACTCTTGTATCCTATTTATGATAGTCTACCTAGCCAGATAAGAAATTTACAACCTCTATCTCCTCTGTCTTAGCCAAGAATCAACTAAGTTTTAATCTCTATCCCTTTGTTTGCTATTTTTAGAAATCAATTAAGCACTTCTAGATTTGATAAATTAATAGGTTAATTAATGCACTTTTATTTACTAATTTTACCCTTAATCTATACCCCTTTAATAATTAGGAAATTAAACCTATAGTTTCCCAAATTTAGTAAAACATTTGGTGAACCTGACTTCAAATTTTTGAACCTGACTTCAAATTTTTGCACAAAAACCCTAAAAACCCTAAGGCTAATTATTTTTGATTTTTTACAATATTTTTTTGATTTTTATTGAATTTAAAAATTATAAAACTATAAATTAATTGAAATATTTTCAATAGTTCACTAAAACCCTAGTTTGCACATACTAGGTCCTATTTGCATACAAACACTTTCAAACCACTAGGAAAAATATATTGCTAATTTTAGAAATATTTTCAGATTTTTCCTAAATTTTTCAAGCTCAATTCTACAAATTTATAGCAATTTTTTTAAAATTATTACATTAATTTTGAAAAACTTCATTTCAAATCCCTAATTGCATCAACTAAATCCAAGTAATTTTCAAGTAATATTCCACTTATTTTTGCAAATTTTGATTGAATATTAAAATCAAAAAATTACTTCAAATTTCAAAAATTCATAGTAAATTCCAAAAAAATTATTTATCTCAAAACCCTAGTTGCATCTACTAGGTCCCATTCAAGAAAGTAATTTCTCATAATTTTTTGAATTTTATCTTGCATACTTAGCTCAAAAAATCAATTTTAAATTTAAAAGTTCATACTATTTTGCAAATAATATTGTTGAAAAATCTGTAGTTGCATACACTAAGTCCTATTACTTCTTGAAGTATCACCTTACACCCATAGCTAAATTACAAAAATGGTGCTCACTTATTTACACATGCTTATTACATTTCTTGTAAATAATAAAGAAACCATAATGAGCCCTATCATGTACATGAATGATGAAGTCTATCATATATTAGTACAAAGTTTCATTCTTTGTTTTGCATGTTTACCTTTTATAGTATGGAATGATATCCAACAAACTATCTTTTCATATATTAAGACACCTCTTGTCTCACCTCCCTTGGAACCCATCTTCCATGCTGACTATTATTGCATGGTTCATTTCACCATCCCACAAGTCACACCCATCACTAGAGATCCCAGCTAGCACATGTCATCCCTTCACCTCCTCACCCTATTGATTATTTATGCTCTCCTCCCACACACACTACTAATCCTATATGGATAGTGGATAATGTGGTTAGAGCTATTATTTGATGTGCCTTTATCCCACCTCCTCTCCTTATTGATTATCTATGTTTTCCTCTTGCATACACTACTAATCCTATATAGACAATGGATAATGTGATTAGAACTATTACTCAATGTGTTATTATCCTACCTCCTTGCCTTGTTAATTATATATGCTCTCCTCCCATACACACTACCAATATTATAAGGATAATGGATAATGTGGTTAGAGATATTAATCAATGTGTCATTATCCCTCCTCTACCCACCTAAGAACTTTGAAACCCACCTATTCCATCCCATCCCTTACCTAGGCCCTTTAAACAAACAAATTCAAATAAGGCATATGATATTTTGGATCAGTTGCACAATACTCTAGGAAAATTTTTATGTTACAATTGCTCTAAAATTCCAATGTGTGTAAGGACATTCTCAATCAAGCACTCACTCAAACTTCCATGATAGCTAACTCTGAGTCTTCTTATTTTTCATTAGTGGTAAACACACTAAAAACTATCAAATATGCCATTTATTTTGATAAAGAGGACACACCATATTAGGTAGTTATTGATCAAAATTTACCATTATTCATACAAATTCAAATCAAAACTAGTGCAATAAAGAGAGTTCTAGTTGATAGTGGTGTCAAGATAAATATATGTAATATCACATTCTTATAGGCTATGGTTGTAGATATGGCATCTATGTAGAAGTCATATAAGACTATTAAAGGGTTTAATGACATACCATAACAAACATTGGGCACCATTTCTTTGGATATCATAGTAGGGCCCAAAACCCTTACTACCCAATTTTAGGTTATGTCTAGTCCTCTCCATTATAATAATTTACTTGGATAACCATGGATACATTCTATGTAAGTCATTCCTTCTACTCTACACTAATGTGTCAAGGTCATTCATGATGGATATCTCTACACATGTCTAGTAGATAATTATCCATTTAGATATTTCCAAGTTATAAATTCATCTTCGACTATTTCACTATATGGGACACCTTCTCTTATCATGTAGTCACCACTTCACCATATTCTTCTTGATAAAATACATACATATGAGGTGGGAGAGACTAACACCTTTCACATTCCTCCAATTCAAGATATATCTCTATCTCTAAATGCTTAGCTAGTTATAACAAATCTAGCCACCCCAATAGTCATAGTAACTACACATGTTACACTTATGCCATCACTAATAACAATTCTTGTAGTGATAGTTGTTCTCATAGATACAACCCCTCAAGCTGATACAGATACTCCAATAACATCATCATCTTCTCCTACTATAGTTACTAAGACTCTTATTTCACAATTACCCCTTGTGGTAAATTCATAGTTACCTTACTGTTAATATAGATTCCCAACCTACTTTAGACAATGATGATACAACACCCACACTCATAGATAATTATCTATGTGGATTGAACTTTACACCAGTTGGCCCAAGAGAATATCGAGATGATTTTAGATAACTTATTAAGCATCCTGCATCACTCTTAGCATATCATGACACATTCTTAGGATATACTTCATATTCAATATCATAGATAGATTGTTGGACACATATAATTAGCATGGTTACTTCTATGAATAAAAATACAATCAGTCAGATCCAAGTAGGTATTACACAACATCAACCATAAATTTTACTATAGATGTTACTTGATCTTAAATTAATCAAGCTTCTTATAGTACAACATAGATCTATTAGTAGATTATCACAAAAGGAAGGTGACCCATTTTACCTTTCTCATAAGATCACTGACCATGATATTGACTCATGTATAAATTTACAAAAGTGATTAGATAAACTACAAGATCAAGTCATTATTTAGATCACAACACTACCAACACCATTTCTAATGAAATCACTTACTAACAAGACTAAATGACCAAGAGCATAAGCAACATATCCATAACTAGAGCAACCCTCAGTGCATATTTAATTTGATGACAACATGAACACAATGATTACAACATATGATGATACTTATGATGATGATCTCAATGTATTTGATGATGACCAAAATCCTTTCCTCAATTTTTATCCCCAGTAGCCTCCATCTCAGGATCCATTCCCACCCCTAGCCTAGAATTTTATATTATGATGTGATGTTTGTATATAATTTTATTTCTAGAATTGATTATACATAGTTTCCTCTACTTGATTGTACATAGCTCAAATATTTCAAATTACAAAAACAACATAATATTTCAAAAATACAAAAACATGTTAATTGTATGCATCATCTATGTTTTACATTGCTAACCATTATTCTAGACTTACATTATGTTGTTATATGCTATTATTTGTCAGTTTATCTATATTACCAAGCTTCACTTGATTTTCTTTGAGTGTGTACAATGCATCTATATCTTTGATTATTTCACTCCACCCATTGAGGGGGCATCTTAATTCTACATTCTAGCTAGATATCGATACATCTACCCACTGAAGGAATACTCTACATGAATACACCATCTAGGTTATGTCATTATTACACTATACACTCTAGACATCTTATTGTAGTATGTTCCTTACTTGCTTACATAGATATTATATTGACATCCATTAGCATATATAACACTTTCGTATTTCATAGCATATACATTAGTATTGTATTACATATATTTTATACTCTTGCTTCTTGCTTTCCATAGTTAGATGCATGTTTATATTTTGAGAACTTTGCATGCTTCCACTCTTTGCTTTGATTAGCTAGATGTGTTTGCATTTTAGGACATTTTCCAATATCCTTTATTCCTGTCTATATGTGTGTACCTTTGGACACTTGCCAATGTCCTTTGTGTGTGCCTTTCATGTGCTTGTGGCCCTTGTGCCAATCTTTTCTTGTTCCCATTGTGTGTGTATGAAGAATTTGAACATGCCTTGTATGCTTTGTGTTCTTATTTGGCCCCTTGGCCACCCTTTCATATTTCTTTTTTCTTGTTTTGTATGCTTGTTTCTTGATTTCTTATCTTTGTGTGAAATTCCATGAATCCAATCATGTATTTACCTTGATTCTTGGATGCCATGATGGAAATCATGCTCCATCCCTCCATGCCACTAATAACTAACAACTAATATTTTTAATTATAATTTACTCCTATGCACATGCTATTAAATTATTATATCTATCTAGGCATACCCCTATGGATCTAACAATATCTCTCTACAACTTTTGCTATATCTTGAGATAATTTATATCAATGTTATATCAAATGTTTTCGTACACTTGTATGGTTTCTTCTTTTGGGGGTAGTCATTATAGGGTATTCATTCCTACCCTCAAAAAAGTGGGAAAAAAATAAGGGTTTTGTAATAAAGATCAGAACTCCTAACATTCTACAAAGTAGTTTCACAATAGTACAATCCAAAATCTAAAAATTAGCATAGGAAAACTAGACTAGGTAGACAACAAAGAATCTAGATTAGTCATCAATTTTGGCTCTGGAGAATAGTGCCAAAAATGGGACTATAGCAATGGAACCTAAAGTGTCCAATTTATGGTGTTGTTGTCCAAACAACAAAATATTCATTTTTTTTAGAATCAGGGAGAGAAGTGAGTTTAGTCATAGTTTTACTAGTACAGTTCAATCCAAACATTAGTATTTTTTAGTGCCTATTTCACTTAGAGAATGTAGATATAGGGGGCATCATGTGTGGCATGAGTGTTTCCATTTTTAGTTTAGACATGGCAGTTGATATAACTTTTAGTTCAAAATCTATATTCCAAACACCAATTATTGGGGGTAATGTGCATGGTACATGTGCCTTCTCTATTTTTGAGTTTATAACATTTTCTTGCACATTTCTAGTAGTTACATTACTTATTCCATTTGTAGGTGGTTGGAATCACATTCAAGTAAACTTTCATATAAGTTTTCTTCCCACATACTTGAGTTCTTGAGTGGCTTACTAAGCCTTGATTCTAGTTTTAGAAGGGGCTTCTATACAAGTCCAATCTCCATCTTTTAAGGTGGCCAATAGTGGCCTAGTTTCCAGTTTACATTCTTCTATCCACGTCAACACTATCAGATCACAACACATTCAAGGGCTCCATGAGCCATCTCATATGACATTCATCTATACTGATATTTTCTCATTCAGTTTCACATCATGGGGTAATGATGGAGCAAAAATTCTAGCTAACCTTTGTATTGTTGAGCCACCTATTCAAAAGGATTAGACACATATTCTAGACATCAATTAGCATGTGCATGATTTATTAAATTCACATAATTGGTGATGATGGAGCCAAAGGGCCTACCTTTTCATTCTTGAGCCAACTTCTAGGGGATTGAGCACTCAACTCATTCATAGATATAACTCTTAGTTTAACATAATTTTAGCATTACCTAGTATAAACCAATAGCATAACAAACTTACATAAGTAAAATGTGTTCTCACTATGCACAACCCAACATCACATAGCTTCTTGGGCTTAGCCTCATAGGTAAGTTTAGGTATGCTTCTCTTTTTTATTCTATCCTAGTATTTTGCTTTGATTCATACTTAGAATAAAGGGGGGCAAAATGTAGTCATATTAAAATGCAATTTTTACAACTTGAGCATGAATTGTCACACCCAAACCATAGGTCTCTCCTACTCACTTACATAGCCCACTTAGGCATGTTTTCACTATTTCTTAGTCATCTAAATCCTTCTAGATTTAGACCTTACTATTTCAAACTCCTTTTCCAAGCATATATCTATCCCCCAGGGTGCCTTTCTCCCTAGACAATAGTGTCATAGGTTGGATTATAGCACTGGGACCTAGGGTGTCCAATTTTCAATGTTGTTGTCCAAGTCTACAATAACATCAAATGGTAAGATTTTCCTAAATCCTTATCTTTTCCCTTATCAACTTAATGCAAGTTCATCTAACCTAAGATCACCAGTTTCCCTATAAAATCCCATTCAAAGGTCATTTATAAGGGTTGAAAATTATTTAAAAGGCACAAGCTAGAAATATACTAAAGTACACTCAAGAAAATCTTCCTATTCTCTACATACAACCATCCAATTTTATTTACAACCTATTCACACTCCTACACCAGTCACAAGTCATCTCAAGCTTGCCTAAATTTGCATACACTTACATTACATACATAGGATTATATAATACACATTCAAATTGGAGAACTACATTAGCATTGATCCATCTTTGGAGTATTGGTATATAGGAAGCATGCCCACACATTGGGTGTGATCACACATTCAGTGCATATTACACACTAACCCCTTTTTCCTAGTTAGATTTGAGATCACCTATCAAGCATGAAGAGGAAATAGGATCCTTGAAGACAAAATCAATTACACACAGAGATTTGTAAATAATCAAGACTTGATATTTTTGGCATAGTGTCTCTCAAAGGAGATGAACAGAACCAAAAAAGCTTAGAAATCTTAGACACTAAGGACTACAACACCAAAAATTGGACTACAATGTTGGACCTCTAGGTATCCCATTTCTAGCACTCCTATCCAAGTGGAAAATTGACTTTTAGATCATGTTTTTGATAGTCTACCCAACTAATTCAGCAATTTATAACCTCTATCTCCTTCATCTTAGCCCAAAATCAATTAATTTTTACTCTTTATTCCCTTGTTTTATATTTTTAGAAATCAATTAAACACTTCCAAATTCAATAAATTAGTACGTTAATAAAGACACATTAATTTATTGATTTCCCCCTTAATCCAGACCCTTTTACTATTTAGGAAACTAAACCTATAGTTTCCCAAATTTATTAAAACACTATAGATGGATGGGTTATCCAAGATATATTAGTTTATACCAGTGCTAAATTAAATGTTCTTACCAAGGATGCATAGTGGAATATGGTTAGACATGTTTTACATCCTTCACCCTTGTTGGGTGTGGAGCTTGATTATCTTCCAGGATTAGAGGTTAAAACTTTGATGCTATTTTAGCCAAGTTTTAGATCCCATTATTTTTATCTATGATGTAATAGGGGGTTGCAAGGGGGGTTAAAATTGACTTGTAAAATTGTAATTTCATAGTCAATCTAGGCCACTGATTATAGGTTTCTAGATCTGATGGTAGAGGTTATGTTTAGGTGTTTTTACACCCTAAAAGTGAATTGAGATATGGCTGAGAAAAGTGAGAGAAGAGTATTGTGCATAGATAGGAGGTAGAGAAGGTAAAGAGGAGTAAAATTTTTTTTTACAATATTTATTTCTCCCTTGTATTGTTGGACATAATATACTAGACAAGTTTGGTGGATGTAGCCCATCTTGGGTGAACCACATTAAATCTAGTGTCTCCTATTTTGTGCATGTTTATGATTATTTTTTGTATGTTTGATTGATTCATTTCATAGTTTCTCTTGTATGTAATTTGGGGATGAATATGTGCCCCATGGGTTATTTATGGCTAACAAGATTCATGATTTTCCATTTGGTTTACTTAAATATATCACCAGGGATATCCTTAATGTCACTTTCAAAGATAATATTGAAGTCATAGAGTTGGATAAAGATGATGAATTCCTAGATCTATTGGGTTTCCCATGGTATTATGAAAATAATACTAATTTGAGATTTAATAAGCACTACATTAACTTTGAAAATGATGAGTAGTGCATTGTCATTCTTTTGGACCATGCTCACAGGCATCCCTATGTTAAGTTAGTCAATGCTGATGATGACATCAACCAAATTTATAATGTCATATCTCAATGTAATGAATGACTTGACCCCAACCTATATGGCATCTTGTATTAGATAAATGCATAATTTATTTGTGACACCACTAGTATAACTTGTGACTATTGGGCTCAATGTTACTATGATCTTATTGGGAGGATGTATCATGCCATAGGAAGTTACAATGATACTCCATGAAAGTAACATAAAAGCCATTAATTTATTCATTTCTTTCTTGGACAAATCATAACTGTGCCACCAGTAATATTAGATGAAGCTCTAAGGTTTCATGGTCAAATAGATGTCCATGTGTTTGTACAAAACTTATAAGACCTTTATTACTCTGGCATTGATCAGGTATGATCAATTATTCATAAAATCATCAGGAGAAATTGGTTACTTGGGATTGAGTTCATTTTAATTTATACTATAATTTTTTCCATGATAATTGTATATGAAATACAATCAGTTATAGTGGCATTAGAGATATTGAACTTCACCTTGAAGCCTATGAGACTATGTGGATGGTTGATGACACATTTTTTCTTGAGTACCTTTAGGTTCATGTATTTCATGGCACTCTATACACTTGGGATAAAGTGTGATGTGTCCATAAAGAGAATCATCTAGATATGAGTTATTGGAAATTTATTAAGAGTAACATAATTTTGGTGTTATATTATGCATCCCCATGGATGGATTTATGCCTTACATTACAAGCCATACATCAGGCTATTATCGGTGACCCAACCCCAATTTAAGCTTAGATCAGATGCATAAATGACATGTGGGATGAAATCTTGACTATTTTATATGAACCTGGTGAGTAGGCATCCTATCCACTTCTTGAACTTCTATTAAACCACACACTAAGAGAATAAATCTATAAGGGTAGGAAGAAAGTAGTGTACCAGGTTGATGAAGGTGCTAGATCTAATTTGCATGACTCATTGACTAATCATTTGGATGTAAACATAGAGTATTGTGCTCAAAATGTTCACAACACCATTTAGGATGAATAACACCCATACTTGGAGATGATATAGACTATTTAATGCAATATTGGCATGGAGGAAATGCCTAATATGGCTATTATGGGAGATTATTAGTTTAATATAAATATCTCTAAGGTGTTTGAGCTATGGAAAGAGTATCAATATGTATTCCCTCAAAACTATATTGAAATGAAAGGAATGAATTTTTATTTAGGTAAAATTCATATAAAGTTGGTAGAAGATGCTTGACCTATCAGAAAGAAGCCTTATTAGATGAATCCTAACTTGTGTTTTCGAGTCAAGTAAGAAATTGATAACATGTTTCACTTGGGGGTCATTAATCCTATCCATGATTCTAAGAGGGTAAGTCCCATGGTTATAAGTATCAAGAAGTATGGACACATTTAGATCTATGTTTATTATTAGGTACTCAACACTACTTGCATTATTGACCCCTTTATGACACCCTTGATTGAAGATATGCTCAAGGGAGTTATTGGATGTGAAATATATAATTTACATATGGCTTCTCTAGATACCACCAAGTTCATATCACATAAGAGGATAAGTTAAATCCCATATTTACAACCAAGTGGGGATCCTATGCTTACAATGTAATGCCATATAAGTTAAAAATGCTCTTATTGTGTTCTCTTAGATTGAATTAAAAGATTTTAAGGACTTTATTCATAAGTTCCTTTATGCCTACCTTGATTACTAGATTATTTATGACTTAGTGCATGACCACCATTAAAATATATGACTAATGCTTTGAGCATTTCCAAAACCTTCAAATTTCCATAAATTAGAAGAAATGTTTGTTTGATACCCCCTTTGACATTCTATTTGGTCATGTCATATGCCATGATGGACTTTTGGTGGACCTAGACACGATTAATATAATAATTTTCCTTAAAATACCAACTACCCAGTGAGAGGTAAGCACCTTGCTAGGGAATATTAGATATTATAGAAAGTATACTCATATATATGCTAGGATTGTTGTGCCTCTAAAGGTATTATTGAAATAAAATGGTCAATTTTTCTAAACCAATGCTCACCAATAAGCATTTTTTATACTCAATGATAAGCTTATTATTAAACATATTCTCTAGTTTCCAGAATGGACAAATCCTTTTCATGTCCATGTCTATGATTTTGGCATGGTAGTTAGTGCTACCCTTTCTCAACCTGGTGAGGGAAACCTAAATGACCCTATCTATTTTTAAGTTGAAATCTTAATCTTACTAAATGGAACTACACAACTACTAAGTGTGAAGTATTGTCTATGGTTTACACCTTCTAAAAGTTCTATTATTACTTGTTGGCTAATCCATTTATCTTCTTCATGGACCATGAGGAATTAAATTATTTATTAAATAAATGGGTATTGCATGGGCACATTTTCTAGTGGATTGTGATATTCCAAGAGTTCTATTTTTTAGTGATGGTCAAACCTAGTAAGGCCAACTATGGTCTAGATCATCTTTCATGAATTGAATCTAGTGAAATGGTGTGCATCATAGAGGATAACCTATCTGACATGTATATGTTTCTATTAATGTGCATTCCAAAGGAGTTGAAAGATATCACCACCTTTCTACATACAAGTTTAGCACCAGTTCACCTCAAGACTACAAAAAATAAGTAGCTATTTGTTCTTACCACACTATTTTAGCTTATAGGGTGTGAAATTTATAAGCTTGGTTGAGATGAAATGATATGACACTACATCATGTAGCATGGGCATGCTAAGGCACTTCAATAAGTTTATGAATGTGTAATTATATCAGTGAAGATATAATGCAAAAGGTATTCATAGCTAGATTATGGTAGCCTTCCTTGTTTAAGGATGCTAAGACTTATGTGCACCAATGTGAAATTTTGGGAAATCTGAACAGAAGGGATGTGATGCCCATATATCTTATCTTATTACAAGAACCCTTTAAAAATTATGTTTTTGACATTTTTATCTCCATCAACCCAATAAGAAGGTATACTGAGGCATGTAATGCTATTACTGCTATTGATTATCTTACTCACTGGGATAAATTTGTGCCAACAAGGGATTTTACCACTACCACTACTATAATATTCATTTACGAGAATATCATTACATGATTCAGATGTCCATTGATTTTTAATAGTGAATGATGCACCCATTTCCTTAATGAGACTATTTTTATATTCTTGGAAGAATTCAGATCATGCACCACAAAATAATACAATATCATCCTCAGACCAATAGTATAGCTAAGGCATTCAACAAGATCTTTAATAATACATTGAACAATATATGTAATATTGGATGCACTAATTAGGTTGATCATGTGCCTACAACATTATGGGCTTATCAAACCACTTACAAGTGCTTAAATAAGAGTAAACTACTCAATCTTGTGTTTAGTAACAAAGTGTTTATTTCAATTTAATTCCTTATCCATTCTCTTCATATTGTGATCATTGGTTGACTAAATGATGAAGCATCCATGAAATTACACCTTAATGCTTTGTTACAATTAGATGAGACCTAGTTTCTTACACACTAGAGTCAGGGAGTAGAGAAACACAAAAAAAACTTTGACATGATCTCCATTTGAAGAACAAGACTTTCAATCCTAGCATGTAAGTCTTAGCCCATAACTCCAAGTTCACGTGCCACTATAAATATTCATGTTGAATGGGATGGCCCCTTCATCATTCATAGTATCCATCCCACCAGCATGTGTAGTTAAAGTGACTAAATGGCCAATTCCTTCCTAGCCATTTCAATGGTATTTAGTTGATACCCTACTATTCTAAATAGTCTTTCCTTTTTTGAAATAATAAGGCATATGCCATTAAGTTTATCTAGGATTTCATTTGTTTTCAATAGATCATATCACTAGTTGCATGTCCTTGAGTAGTTTTAGGCTCAACACTTTAGTTTTATTATTATTTGTATTGTCATGGAGGACCACAAACAAATTTTAGTGTGGGGTAAGGGTATAACATTTATGGAGTGCCAAGATATGGTCAATGGGAATGCATGTGAGATAAAAGATGTGTAATTAGAAGTGCATAAATAAAAAAGGGTACGTAAGATGTGTCATGTAGCCACCAAGCTAAGTTGAGGTAAATATGTAAGATTACCTCCTTTTCAATGGAAGATATTTAAATTATTTTGAGCTATCATGTAATTTGGGAAAAGCATAGGATGGGACATGTAATTAATACAAGGAGAGCAATGGTAAGGGTAAGTGTGCTAAATATGCATTATGGTAATATTGTTATCAACATTTATTGCATGAAGTGATGGTAGAGGTAGGGGTAGTAAATTCAAGTTACCCCCTCAAGCCTATAAAAGGTTAAATGTGGGCCATTTCAATTTTTACTATTGCTACAATTATGAACTCACCAAGCTAAAAGAGTGTTTTTGAGTTATTGTAGAGTGATTTCCAAACTTCAAAACGAGTGACAAGTAATGTATTAAGACTATTTTAAAGAATTATAGAGTGTATCAATTGAGGGAAATAGATACAGTATTGGGAGGAGTATAAATATGCCCAAATTTTTAGATTTGTAGGTTATACAGGTTGACATCTGCCATTATAGGGTATTGAAGTAGGAGAGTGAAAGTGGGATATACCAGCAACAACATATTCTTTTGGAAATATTAGATGACTACACCTAAACCTTTAGGCTCCATGAAGGGTGATGTAGCTAAATAAATAAGTCCCAATAAAGTGATCATTTACCTATGATATTAAAGGAAGAAGAGTTGGAGAGTGTGGGTGGTGAGACTATGTTGATCAGAGAAGAGGTACCTAAAGATCTCAAAGCATACACAAAAGACATAGAATAAGAAATTATGTGCCAGGTAAATAATAAGGATGATGTACCCCCTCTCTCCCCACTAATGATTGAATAAATGTAATACATAGAGGTGATACTACATGCAAATAACTAGGTATCAAATGTGCCCACTTGTAATGTCTTTGATTATTACCACTGCCAGCCTAGAAATGAAGTAGAATTATGGTGATACTATTAGGTAGAGTGATAAAACATAAGGAATAAGATAATATATGACTTGAAAAATTTTAATTCTCTAAATGAACTAGACTTTTCTAATTATTCAATCTTTCATATTTTGGAAACTTAGTTGAAGCAGTGTATTTTTTGATTTTGTAGGTGCATGAAGACTATATATATTTTATTGGGTTCTAGATGACGATTACATCATAATGAATAAATAAAATCACAAGGTTTTAGTGCTCAAGTTTGGACCTTACTTATGACTTGGAGGACCAAGATGAGATTGATAAGACTGCAATGGTGATTGAATATTAGAAATAAGGCCATGTTATGCATATCACTAGTCTCCAAGATCCCACCCTCAAAGTGGCCATAAATAATGACCAAGGTTGAAGGTGGATATAGGAGGAAATATTTGTATATTTCCCACCTTTATATTTATTAACGAGTCATTGAGGGACTAAAATATAATTGGGTATGGTACTTTACTGAAAAAATTATAAAAGATGCAGATAAAGCCCACCATCTACCCAATAAAATATTTGCATGGGGCACATTCCTATTATTGATGGTTTTTGATGAGATTGGTGTACCTGAATAGACCATGGTAGAGTTGAAATGGTCATACCCTCATGAGAATAAGTCCCCCATGGAGTGGCTCAAAGCATTCACCTGCCCTAGACCAATAACCTCATCCCACAAAGTCAAAATGAAGGGATGATATGATGGGATGAAGGAAGTCTTTGGGAATGAGTGAAACATTATAAAGGACCTACATAAACAAGATGGATACAAAGTAGAGTTTACCATTAAGCAACATTATTCCTTAGCATGCATCTAGATGGATCCTCTAGAGTGTTATCTAGGTTATTGAAATTACCATATGCTTTCACAACATGATACTTCATGAATGCCATCAACCAGAAATATGATTCAAAATTGGTGAAAATTGATGCAAATAAGATTGATGTGGAAATTTATACCCTATGCCATATGTACATATACCCCAAGAATAAATCATATAAAAAAATCAAATTTAGATAGAACTGACATCAAATTAAAACAAAATTTGGTCAAAAATTCAATTCATTCTTTATTTTACATATTAAGACCTAATAATAAATATTCAAGGAGCAAGGGGTGAGAAAAAAAGACACCCCCACCAAAACTAGTACTAGAGAAGAAACAAAAGTGCCTAGGTAATGATGCTAGTATAAGCACCCAATTAAAACCTTGAAAAAGGCAAATGAGTTCCTAGGTATAACTTAAGATAATTGACCAATTAGTTAACTTGAAGGCTAAAGCCAGCAACATAAACTATTCCTTTGGAATAGGAGATAGTATAGCCTAAGAATGGTGACTTAGAAGAGAAAATAGAGATTCTAGAAGAGACACTAGAAAAAGTTGTTATAGAAGAAGAGCAAGTCACTCCAAATTTTGAAAAAAAACACCTTCATCAATACAATGTGAAGAAACCACCTTCAAAGAGACACAAATAGAATTTGAAGATGTACTTGGTGAAGAGAGGGATGGTTATGAGATAGTTTTAGAAATGAGTGAGCTTGACATTGGGACTAGTTACCAGGGTGAAGGTGAAAATATTGAGATACTTGAGAGAGATCCTTCTAAGGGGAAAGATCCAATTGATAATTCTATCATGAGGAAAAAAAAGACTGATCTAACCATGACCCTTTGTACCCAATATCATAGAGGAGTGTCAGCCAAGATCTTATACATGTATTCCTATTTTGTAATAGAAGATGTATCCGTGTAGACTCAGTGAGATATTTATTTCTTCTTTAATGTGTATAAAAAATAATTCCATTTTGAGATTCCCTTAGATATTCTAACACTAGATATGGAAGTGATGTCACTTATAGATACCCTTTAGGTAGACCCATGATAACTTACCCCTATACAAGCTAGCATAACACTTTTAAAGTTGGCACATGAGGTTGCAAGAAAGAATGCCTTCACATAGTTTGATGTTTGAAAATCCCACAAGAAACATGTAGAGATGGTGGTGTTATATAAGAATGAGGTCACCATCAGAACAAAGCTAGAGGAAGAGTTGGATGAGTTTAAACACTAGTTGGAATTTGAAATGGCTACCAAAGTGAAAACATTAAAAATTTGTAAAATAATTTTGAGCCAAGAACTAATGTTCATGGATGGAGTACCCCTATCTGGTAAGGTAATAGATAAATTAGATACTTTGGTAAAGATTTTTTTGAGATGATGCAAGGAACATCTCAACCCTTAGAATGAATAAACTTAGGCAATGGAGAAGTTTGCAAAAGTAGTGGAGGTATGCCAAAGTTTCTTTCATAGAGTTGGAAACACCATTCCCATTTTATATGGGATTTTTGAATAGTTGTCATGGACCAACAAGATTTTAGTAGCTCAACTTCAGGAAAAATAGATTTAATGTCAATAGTTGGTTGATAATGCCTTGCTAATACAAAACTACATACAGAATGCTCAAGCATTCAAAGATGTGGAGGTAATGGAGGACACAATAATCACTCACAAACAAGAAATAAATTCAAACTTCATGGCACTCTAAGGATAGGTTGTTACTAAGGTCACTACACTTGAAAGCATTTATAAAGATTCTTCCACATCCCTTGAACATTTAACAAATAAAGCAAGTGAGTGTTTCAACCAACCTAAGGAGACGAAGAAGATCAAAGTGGAAAGAAAATAAATAACATCTAAGTTCTAAAACACCTTAACCCATTGTGAGGGTGTCAAAAATCAAATCAAACAGATCAGACCAACATTTTTGGTATAGTTCAAGACTAATGCTTAATCTGGGATGAACTAATGGTTTAGAGTGGGGTAATGTTAGGCCACAAATTTTGGCTAAGTAATTTTTAAAATAACCGACATGGAGAAGCATGATAAAAAATACCATGACATGATAGTTGATGGTGTAGAAGGACAAAGTCATAGAATAAATGTGCATGATAAACAAAGAAATTGAGAATAAAGGACTCATAACTTAGAAAAAGACATGGGAAACATTCAAAAACTGGAGAATGGTTAGGGAGTGATTTTCAAAGATGGACTAGAATAAATTAAGCATAAATCTAGCATCAGTCCATGGGAAGATACATGCTTGATGATGAAGATCTAACAAGAAAGAAAAAATATAGAAAGGCTCAGGTCCTTAGGAAATCAATGTAATTAGATACCATGACTCAAGTGTGTTTATGATCATTAGCTAGTCACTATAAGTATAATTATGTTTGTAACTACTTGGTCAGGGAAAACTAAGTATAAATACCCCTAGATTGAAATTTGTAAGGTTTTTATAATTGTTTAGCTATTTATTATTGATAGAGTTATATGAGTGAGTCATTTTTTATATTAATTTTGTTACTCTATGAATTTCACTAATCAATATGATGAATGGAACTTGTGTTTCCTTAATATTATTATTTGACTGACTATGGAGATAATGTTGTTAGTTATCTTGTATTTTGTTGTTCAGTTAACTAAGTTAAGGTTCATAATTACCATTTATGCCTTCTTTTTGTTTTTTTATCATTGAGTAATGAATGTGTGTTAATATGGATTATAGATTAAAGGCTTGTTTATGTATTTTGGTCTTTTCATGAGAATTTGTGTCTAGAGAATAGGTTTGATGTTTAAATAATTAGATTATGCTTTTATACCATGGGATTTGTCGAATAGTTATAAACTTAATATAACAAATGATCAAATCATTTGGTTGGATAGAAAATAGTGATTTTATTATTTTGATAAGAAATTGGGAATTATTAAGTACTTGTTGAGGATGAAAGAGAGATGCTGAAGAAGCAAGAGAATCAACTATGGAATTATGATCTATTATAATTGGATCAATGGTAAAAGAGGCAAACTCTTTGGCAAGCATGGTTTCCATTTGATGATAAAAAATGAAATTTTTACTTTTACACTGGTAGTCACCATTAAATTGGTGGCAGATGACTTGGTAATCACCTAGAGCATGTAATTATGAGATATCTAAGTCAAGTCTTGATTTAATCCCTAACATGAGAGATTCATATTAAACCATGTTATTAGTGACATTAAAGGTTAGCCTAAATCCTAGAGGGATGATATTAAAATGAGGTTTAGTTAGAATACAACCTGCTCCATCTCCTTGGAGGCATTTAGAACTATTGAAGTGGAGAGTCTATGCATCTTCATGAAAATCAATGATAAATTTAGGGAGCTCTTTGATAACTACTTTGGATTTAATAGTATCAAGAATGATATTGGTATCTTGTTGATTACTTATCTCTAAAATAATAGTGAATTTATAGAAATATTCTTTAAGGGAGATAGCCTAATTAAGACCTTCAATATAAATAATGTTATCATCGAGGAGATTATCTTGAAGGTGATTTTTAGTGGGTATAGGTGCCATTACAAGTTGGTCGATAATGACTTTCCATTTGATATATTTTTGTGTTGTGATTCTAAGGTCAAATTCCATAAAGAGGACCATTTATTTGCCAATTCTATCTCTAGGTAATAATTATTTGGAGAACAAATGATGAATTGGATTAGAGTTGACAATGACATAAGTGGTTTGATAATTCATATAATGACAAAGCTTTTTAACTTTAAAGTAGATAGTAAGGAAATCATGTGTTACTTTAGTATAACATTTTTCATAGTCAGTGAGGCCTTGACTAATATAGTAAATAATGTATTCTATTCTAGTACCATCTTATTGGGAAAGCATTGCCCCAACTAATATGAGAGTAAAATAGGTGTATAAAATTAAAGTATGATCATTGGAAGGTGGTAAAAGGGTGGGAGGATGGGATAAATATTATTTCATGTTTTCAAAGGCTTTTTGACATGGATTGGTTCATTCTATAGAATTACCTTTTTTGATAATGGAATTAACAAAGTATATATGGTAAGCCATTTCTAGGACTAACCATCAAATTTACCCAAGATTTAAAAGGTAAGTTCAAATGTTAGGAATGGAATGAGGAATGGGCATGTTGACTATAGAATTAATTTTGGAAATATTAACATCAATACCATGAAGAGAGACTAAAAGCCTAGAAGTTGACCAAATATGATGTCAAATACACATTTATATGGGTTAAGTCTAACTTTGTATTTTATTAATTGATCAAAAATGATATCTAAATCAGTGAGATGTGTTATGAAACTCTTAGATTTAGTAATGAGGTCATCAACATAGGTTTCCACAATATTATGTATAAGATTATGGAAAGTGTGAGTCATGGCATGTTTATAAGTGGCTCTAGCATTTTTAAGGCTGAAAGATATTTTTAAATAGCAAAAGGTGACCCATTCCATATTAAATATTGTTTTGTGTTGGTCTTTAGGGGATATGTTAATTTGATTGTATCTTGAAAAAAAATCCATACGTGACAACATTTCATATCTAGTAGTGGAATCTACAATGGCATCTATTGAAGGTGATGGGAAATTATCTTTAAGACATGTGAGGTTAACATTGAAAAAATTGATGCATATATGAATGACCATGGTAAATTTTATATGGATGGGAACAATTTTTGATACCCATTCAAATATTCAATAGGTTTAATAAACATGGAATCCAAAAGTTTGATAATATCTGTATGGCATAAGGTGAAAATTTTCATTATTTTTATCAGATGGGTTTAACATCTGGGCAAGTGATGGTGTTATGTACAATGATACTAGGGTCGATACCTAACATATCCTCATATGACCAAGAAAATATTTCAAAATTCTTATACAAGAATAGGCTAAATTTATCATGCTCTATTGGTGTGATTTCTTTAGAGATAGTGATGGGCTAGGATATGATGGCATACCACATGTTTCTTCAATGAGTAGATAATTTCCATCTTATAAATGATATAGAAAATTAGGAAGAAAATAAGTAAGATATGTTTTAGGGTCCATTTTATCAATGAAATTATTAAAATGAGGAACTTTTCATTTATAGTTTCTAAGTTTATGATGTTGTGGGAGTTGAGGTTCTCTAGCATGGAGTAACTTAAGTATGGATTCATCACTAGGGAGCATGGGTAAGGGTCCATAGTATTCCATGTATACTTGGAGATAAATGATTTTATTACCATGGTGATCATATTTATATTGTATCTTTCATACATCTAGTACTTTAACATCAAGGGTAATTTTAGATGTAGGTGGAGTTTTTGGTTGAAGTTGATTGGATCCAAATGGATTGGTAATAGGTATATTAGGTTGTGTTGTATATGGAGATTCAGTTGAAGTGAGGTGGGTAGCCTAATTAGTATCTATATAATCATTGGAAAGAATGGGATTTGGTAGATTATTTGATTATAGAGAAATTATAGATAGTTCCAAAAATTTTGAATGTTCTAGAGGTAAGATTTGTTCAACTACCCAAGGGGTATCGAGAAATGGAGGATTAATGGGAGATGCATGACCTTTGGATATTGATTCACTATTAGTTGATATATAAATGACATAGACATCATGGTTTAAGGCATGTATTTTATCTAGGGTTTATTGGTAGTGTTGTACATCCAAGTCCTATGATTAGTCTTGAGACATGATATAATTTTCATTATAGATGTGAGAAATAGTACATGTATTTGTCACTAGAGGATCATCAAATGGAAATAAAACTATATCACTAAATTTTTGAGGTGACATGGTTAAATAATCTTGAAATAACCTAACCACACCATATTCATTACATGTGAAGTCATCTTCTATGTAAGAAGCTTCATGTACATTACATGGAGGAGGGAGTTTAGTGATCTCATAGACTAGAGGGATGGTACAATCACATGGTACAAAAGAAGGAGGAATCCACTCAAAAATATAAGAAGGTAACTTAGTAGTGTTTTAAGTGTTTTTAAATTCATTTGGTTCATCATCATCAGAATTGACAGGAGTGACCTACAAATATAGATTCATGTTAATATGTTTAGGTAGAGGTGTACTATTAATTTGTGGAATGGGTTGGAATTTGATACTAAGATTTGGGGTTGGGTAGTTGAATACTCCATGAATTAGGATTAACCTTATGTTTCTAACATTTTTTGTTATAAACACAAAATACTTTACACATAATGATTAGCACAATTACACTAGATTGTATACCCCCATTTTATGTTTATAATGTTTTCCATCATGAATCGATACAGTTGTTTGTGTGTTTCTTTCAAATATTATACAAAATAAGATTAGATTTTATATAATAATAATTACAAACACCTATCTCTACCTTCATTATATAGTCAATCATATTGATTATGTCGCTTACACTCTTTGTTTTCCCATAGAGTACAGTCACTCTATTTGACCTGGTCTCTTACAAAATTATTTTTCTATTTCCTTTAACACATAGTAAACCTACCCAAATATGTGTCTCTAAGATGCTCTTATTTTTACCATTTGGAGAACATAATGGACTAGTTTGATTGTGCCTTTTATATCTTATTTTATTTACTATCTTATAAGACAATACCAACTAGTTCGACCATGTATCCTACCAATTGATCTTGATTTTTACCAATTTTTTAATATATTTCCATCATAATTTTTTTTATTGAGGATAATAGAGAATTGAATAAATCAAACATGATGAGTTTTACCAATCCTAATAGGTTCCCTAAGACACATCTTGTGGCACCCACCATGGATCATATAAATATCCATGTTATCACCCACACCACCAACTATGAGACTCCTTCCCATTCTTCCTCAACACTTATTGTTTTATTTATAAGATGAGTGTGATATTGAATATATAATATAAATTATCTTATAAATTAATGAAAACCCTTGACATAGAGTAAAAGACCTTACAACCATTTATAATCTCATGATGGGACTCCATATTTAAGAGAACCCCATTCACCCTCCCTTACAGTTTCCCAAGAATTTGGGGGAACCCCTTTCTTTTCATCCCAATATTTCCCCTCTATAATGTCTCCTTCCCACACCATGACATCATCTTCTATGTCTTGTTCAACCTCCATGCAAAATATTTCTACAAACATGGAAAGTTTAACTTCTAGTGGGCCTCTTCAAAACAACCATATCTTTAACCATGTTGCCAATGCTACTCATGCCACTAGTGAACTCCATGCTATTACTTAATTTCACACTCATAGTGAATCATAGACCTCTCTTACACATTTAACTAAGGTTTGACACTACCTCAAACAACCCTTACCTAAGCCAAAACCTCTTTTTGACATTTACCAAACAAAGTGGGCTTGGGCTGACCCTGTACTTCAAATATAATTATGTTATTGGATTAGGTCAGCCTCAATCAACCTAGTATGGGACCTAAATACTTTATTTAATAAATAATAAGGTTTATTATGCCAACTTTGTTGGCTAAAACTTCTAAAGAGTTGAGGGTTAGATCCGTCTATATAAACACATCCTTCACCATTTCATAGAGAGAGAGACAAAGATAATCATTTATTTGCACATCTACTTATCTACCATTCTAATTGAGGAGTTATTTATTAGGGTTTCATAATTCCTTTAGAGAGAAGAATATTGTCTTGTGAAAACTTAGGATTCACTAGGATGTCCTTGGCTAAACTATAGTCCATTATCCATCCTTAGTTTCTTCAACATACACAACAACCTCTTTTAAAACACCATTGGCTAAGAGAGAGAGAGAGTGAGTCTTGATGGGTTTTAATTCAAGGGCAAGTATTACTAACTTTTGTTCCTATTTGTTAAGTAGATATATTTGTATTTGTTAGATTATGAATATGTTTCTGTCTCCATGCATTAATATCACCTCTACATTGACTTGAGTAGAGTTCTTTGCATGTTTACTTTTATGTTTATTACCCCCATTTTGTGTCATATGCTTTGGTGAGAACTAGATTATATTTAATTTAATTTTTCTTTTAATATGATAATAAAACATAAAGCATAGCTAGGGTTATTATTTGGTATTGCTTGACTAGATGCTTTGAAACCCTCTTTCATGATATTGTGTGGTAAGAAGCTCCTTAGTTAGTATAAAAAATCCATATTGTTCATGACCTTAATTGTCAAAATGTAACAAAAAAAGAGGAAGGGCTAGTGTGATTTATGGGGTGATGCAAGCTGGTAGAGTGGGGCCTAGTTTTATTTATTGATCCATGATTAACATAAAATGGGGGTAGATGATCTAGTGTTATTATGCATAATAATTGAAAGAAATACAAAAATAACTATATCAATCTAGTCGATCTAGTTGTGGCACATAACACAAACCTTGTACCAACATTGGTTGATACAAATTTTACAACATAACATACAATTATTAGGGAGTAATCAACAATAATAGAAATGTTAATCTATGTGGTCATTCATGAATGTTTTAAATTATAATAATTTTATAAATAAATGTGATAGAGAGTTGGAGATAATAAGGAACAAGAAAACTAATCTAAAGGATGGTTTTAGATAGTTGAGGCTAAAAGGGATCTATATTGGTGATGGTACTAGCTTAGTATTAGGGTGTACCCCCTCACTTCAAATCCTACAGTGATAAGGGTGTCAGGTCCTTTACCAATATATACCATCAACCATTTATTTATACTTGGTTAAAAAACCAAGACATCTTCCCCCTTGATGAAATCTAAGTAGGTAGACCATGGATAGAATTTGTTTAATAATTTTTTGTGCTATGTGGTTTGGAAGCATGTGAAAAATAAAAATAATGTGACTAAATAAATAAATTAAAAACCTCCTATTCAGTATATGTGTTAATATAAGCAAAAAATCAACAAAAATGAAAAGTGAATTAAGTACTAACAAGATAAGCTAATTCTTTTGCTTGAAGAGTACATGGTTGGTTAAGATGACCACGTATACAAATAATACATAATAGAATTGATAAGTTCAACATTATATATTGAAGTAAGAGCCAAAATAACATAATCAATAGAATAGACTGATTCTTTTAGGCATGAAATAAATATATAGAACCATGTCGATCTAGTTGACCTAGTTCGATATAGGGTTACAATTTTATAGACTAAAAATTATGAAAAATAGGACTGCAAATGAAGAAAAAAATGACTAAGAAGGTAAGAATGAAACTAATAATTTTTAAAGATGCTAAAGTTGTTTTTATAATATATTTTTTAGATGATGATTTTTATCTTGCTAACATAGTTGATTGGGTCAACTGAGTCTAAAAACCTGTATGTAAAGAAACTAATTGGATCAATATGGTTGATCTAATTACCTATGGTTGAAGATGACCTACATAGATAAATATAGAGTTGATCATAGTAAATGTGTGTTAAAACTATGCATAAAATATTAGACTATATCAATAGATTTGATCTAGTACTTTAATATACATACATACACACACACACACACACAATAATAATAATAATAATAATAATAATAATAATAATAATAATAATAATAATAATAATAATAATAATAATAATAAATGATATAGGATAACTTACAAGGGTTAGATTCATGCTAGGTTCACTAGAATGTATACAATGGCAAGTGAAGTTGATATAAAAATCAATCCTAGCTCTGAGAATATAAATCACACTAGCCCTTTCACTTGTTGGTACATTTAAACAATCAAGGTCATGACCAATATGGATATATTATACCTAACTAAGGGGTTTCTTACCACACAAAATCACTAGAGAGGGTTCCAAAGCCTCTAGTCAAATAATATCACACAATAATGATAGCCAGTTCCTATGTTTTCTTATCATAAGTAACCTAGTTCTCAACAAAACATATGGCACAAAATGGGGATAATAAACATAAAATTAAACATGCATGAAATAACTCTAATTAAGTTAATATAGATATAATCCTAATGTATGGAGAGAGAAATACATTTAAAATCCATTACTTATGTTACTTATATCTACTAAAATAGATGAGTAAGAGTTAGAGATACATACCTTGAAGACAAACTTGGTGAGGTTCAATCTCTTCCTTATATAATGGTTTTTTGCAATAGGTTATTATGGTTTGTAAGGATCACTAAAATATGCCAACTCTAGGCTATATGACTTCTCCTAAACATCCAAGACTTTCACATAAGACAAGATTCTTTTATCCAAGTGAAACCCTAAGTAATTAATCCTCAAGTAGAATGGTGAAAGAGCAGATTATAAAAAAGCACAAATGAATAACTCTATCTTTCTCTAAAATGCTAAAAATGAAACGTCTATATAGATGGATCTAACCCTAAACTCTTTCATAGTTTTAGTTGATAGAATCAGCCCAATTGGCCCTAATATTTAATAAGTAGTTAGGTCCCCGACTAGGTTAGTCAAGGCTGACTTAATCTCATAACATGCATATATTTTAATTATAGGGTTAACCCAAGTTGACTTTGTTTCGTAAATGTCAAAAATAGGATTTGGCTTAGGTAGAGGCTATTTGAGGTGATGAATTGATTGGAGGGTTGTGTAAGGGAGGTGTCAAAGCTTAGAGAAATGTATAGGATAGATTTGTGTTGGTTTCAAGTGGTGGTATAGGGGATGAAAATATTGCAAAGCACCAATGGTCTACCCACCTCTTTCCCAGTACACCCTTTAAGGCATGCACTCAAAGAAATTGAAACTCAATGGGTTCCTGTAAGAGAGAAAGCATCAATACTTGATAAATTTTAGAAATATGGTGTGTATACAAGAAGTGTGTCCATGGTGAATATCACTCCACAATAAGACTACATTTTTTATGGATATATGTTTTAAAATCCATGTTATTTCTTTAAAAATGCTTTATTTGTTTTGATGCAAACTTTTAGTTACAATACATGGGAAACTTTATAAATGGAATTATATGTTTCTAATCCATTCCTATTTCATTTTTGAATTGTAAAAATAAAAAAATTAATGTGCATTGGGCATATAGTTTAGTTTTATAGTTCATTAATCATATTTGGTTGCCTTGTAATTAGAATATTTAGTTTGTTATAATTTTTTTAGAGAATATCTAGTCCTAGTGCATTTATTATTTTTAGAAGAATCTCTAAATACTTCTTATTCATATAAGTATTGTAATATTTATGTAATATTTTTGAACTATTGAGTAATATTTGTCCAAGTTATGTGAAATATCTTGAATCTATTTTGCATTAACAATATTATGCTTCCATTTGTGTGTTATCTATAGATCACTTTGGTGTTTTTTTTCCATCTCAGTTCTATTTTATTTGGTATTAGACCAAATATAAGGAATACAATACTCATATATGAGGATCTTGGTAGCTAGATCTAAGGGATTTGGGATAAATCTAAATCTAGGAGCCATATCTAAGGAAGAAAGAATATTGGAACTACAAAGAGATAAATAAGAGAAAGGTGTGGTTTGATTTATTTTCATTTTTTTAATAGTTTGAAACATCAGTAATAAAACTAAAATATTTTTATTTTTAATTAATTAAATTCATATTTTTAAAATTCTCTAGAAAGATAAGATAAAGGAGCATAAAACCCAAATTTATTTTGATTGGTTATTTAAAATATGAAAACTATTTGAAAAATAAAAATCATGTTTGAAAAGAGGCATGGAAAGTGAATAAAATCTTATAAATATGTTTTGATTTAGTAATTGGTTGATTATTGTTAGGTAACCCCTTATCCAACAGAAGCACAATTGTTTACTTTCTTATAAGCAATTAAACACGAAATTATACCAGAATGATTAAGTAACTAGAAACTTGAGACAACAAAGAATTTGAGAGATAATACACACTCTTGTATTAAATATTACTAGAAGAAAATACAATAAGGAAGATGCCACTTCTTCCTCCACCTCAAAGGCTTGCCACACCTCAAGACCTTCTTCCCTCTCTCTCTTGCTCAACACAACAACTCTATAGCCTGAGTTATTATCCCTCCTTAAATGCTTCAGCTGATCTCCTTGACCTTACACCTATAGATCTCCTTGACCTTGCTTGCTTCAATGCTTTTACTTGCCTTCTTGATAATTACAATACATGCCTCATGGGTCTTTAAATAGAATCCCATGGTTACAAAAATAGAAATATAACTACAATAATTAGACATGCAGCTCGTGACTATAATTAGTCATTTGACATGCAAGCACTCACTTCACTTAACTGACTATTCGTCAATAGCAGTTTTGGAACACACAGGCAACCGATGCCAGTCCCTGCTTCCCTGGTGCTACCGATGTCAGCCGACTAGCTGCCATCGCCGATTGCCTTCTACACTGCATCTGACCGACGTCGGTCATGCTGCCGATGCCGGTGCTTCTGGTTCTTCAGCAACCTCTTCTTCGTGTCTGCAAATAGTTGAAGCTTTTAGCTCCACACCCTAACAATCTCCCACTTGGAGATAAACAGCTATTACTATACCTGTCCTTGTACACCATCTATTTTGTTCCTTTGGCTCTGTATCCCTCTTCAAAGTCACTCTTGAAGACCAACCACCATGCAAAACTATGATGCAATACCTATCACTTATGCCATAAGAATTTTGCTGCTCCCAAATTCTTCATGACATACTTTTGAACCAACTCTACCCTTAGCTCAAAAAACTTTGTATATGAAACCCTGCAACAAGTAACACAATACAGTAACAGGATAATTTAGCTAATATTATCCAACCTGGTAAAGATAAAATACAATGGTCAAACCTCCATTGTCTGCAGCCTAATCAAGACCATATACCATAGCCTTCTATCTCATGTGTCCATCCACTCTCTTCTCTAATATGGGAATCCATCCCTCTATCCAGTGCTTTCTTCCAGCTGACAACTCTACCAACAAATACCTATTTGGTTCTACTCTAAGGACTCACACTCCTCATCCATGCCAAGATCCCACTGTTTTTGGATTCTACCTGCATTACTTCTTTCATCTTCCTAGTTCTTGACCATCAGTAAGCAATATAAAGAAGGTGAACAATGAATATGAGGTTCACTTACCATTTATGACCTCTATATGGGTGTTTGAGATTCCTTGATAGCTTGATGTCCACCTAACATCTGTTCCAATGACCGATCTCAGCCATCTCCTAGTCTGCTCCCGACCGATGTTGATTCCCTGCACTGACCCTGATTGTCGATGCCATTTCCCTAGCCAAAGCCGATGTCCTGCCTACCAACGTCGGTCCTGATGACCGACGTTAGACTTCTCCTGCCCAACCTACCGACCTTGCTAGTCTGCACATGACTGATGTCAATTTCTGTCTGGCCAACATCGGTGCCATGGGAGCACCGGCGTCGATACCTATGTTTTTCTGCAAGTGATGAATTTTTCATCCGCGAGCTCATCTTGGATCAATCCTCTATCCATGCTACCCTGCTCAAATTTATTTAGCCCCTATGACTGATCTCTATCCTTCATCTCCTCCATAAACACCAAGGCTTCTTTGTTCCTGTCAAAAGCATCAAATTTCCTTTTTCTATAATGAACTCTATCTATGATTTCTAAATCTAAACACATACCTTTTGAATCAATAACATCCATTCCCTTCTTATTCATGTGACCAAACCTATTAAGCCACATCTTCAAATCTATAGCTGAAGTAGATAAACCAAAAGTAGAATCAGCAATACAAGTAGACAGATAAAGAGTATCTACTTTCTTACCTCTTGCTAGAACAAGTGCACCCTTGGTAACCATCCAAGAATCTACTGTGAGGGTTATTGTCCATCCTTCGTCACCCAACCTTGCAATAGAAATCAAACTCTGCTTCAGAATTGGAACATGCATGACCTCCTTTAACACCCATGTGTTGTCAATCTTCAATCTCAGCTGCACTTTCCCTTTGCCAACTATCTGACAAGGCATACCATCCCCTAAATAAAGCACTCCAAAGTCTCCCTATTCATAATCATGGAACAAATCTCTGTTTGGGGATGCATGAAAAGATGAACCAAAATCTAAAATCCATGATCCTACCTGACTATCCAAAGAAAGTATGAGAGCATCTTGTACCACAATATTTACATCCTTTGCTTCTTCAATACCTGCATGTTGATTCTCTTTATCTCTCAACCAACACTCCTTTGTATGTCCTTTCTTTCCACAAAACCAGCAGGTAACACCTTTGGATTCGGATCTCCTTCCCAGCCTTGATTTCCCTTGCTCAACCTTCTCCCTTTGCCTTCTCCTACTTTTTGCACTTAGAGCATTCCCTGATGATTCACCTGTGCTTTTCTTACGTATTTCCTCATTCAAGATCACACTCAAAAGATCATCAACTTTTAAGATTTTAGAAGCAGATGCAAAATTACTTACTGCCATAACCAAACTGTCCCAACTTTCAGGCAAAGAACATAAAATCAAGAGAGCCTTTACCTCATCATCAAAAACAATATTGACTGAAGCTAATTGGTTTACCAAACCATGGAAATCACTGAGATGAGTATGTACTGATCCACCTTCCTACTTTTGCAAAGTAAATAGCTGCTTCATAAGATATACCTTATTAGAAGCCAAGGGCTTTTCGTATAAATTTGCCAAGGACTTTATCAACTCTTCCATTGTCTTGCACTGTGATAAGCTGGAAATCACAGACGATGCAAGGCTCAACCTTATGGAACCGAGAGCCTTCCGATCAAGAACACTCCATTCTTCATCCTTCATATCTGTGGGCTTGCATGCAACTCCACCCAACGGTAAGTACAAGTCCTTCTGATACAGATAATCCTCAATCTGCATCCTTCAATGTTGATAATTCTTACCGTTAAACTTCTCCATTTGTAGCTTACTTTCTTCTACCATTGCTGAAATCCCACTCAATCAGAAAAACTTGTGAATGACCTGTAATCAAAAACAATAACCTGCTCCCTGCAAACCATAGCTCTGATACCAACTGTTAGGTGACCCCTTATCCAATGGAAGCACAATTGATTACTTTCTTATAAGCAATTAAACACGGAATTATACCAGAATGATTAAGTAACTAGAAACTTGAGACAACAAAGAATTTTAGAGACAATACACACTCTTGTATTAAATATTACTAGAAGAAAATACAATAAGGAAGATGCCACTTCTTCCTCCACCTCAAAGGCTTGCCACACTTCAAGACCTTCTTCCCTCTCTCTCTTGCTCAACACAACAACTCTATAGCCTGAGTTATTATCCCTCCTTGAATGCTTCAGCTGATCTCCTTGACCTTACACCTATAGATCTCCTTGACCTTGCTTGCTTCAATGCTTTTACTTGCCTTCTTGATAATTACAATACATGCCTCATGGGTCTTTAAATAGAATCCCATGGCTACAAAAATAGAAATCTAACTACAATAATTAGACACGCAGCTCATGACTATAATTAGTCATTTGACATGCAAACACTTACTTCACTTAACTGATTGTTCATCAACAATAGTTTTGGAATACATAGGCGACCGATGTTGGTCCCTGCTTGCCTGGTACTGCCGACGTCGGCTGACTAGCTGTCATCGTTGGTTGCCTTCTGCATTGCATCTAACCGACGTCGGTTATGCTACCGACGCTGGTGCTTTTGGTTCTTTAGCAACCTCTTCTTCGTGTCTGCAAACAGTTGAAGCTTTTAGCTCCACACCCTAACAATTATATCAGAATAATACAAGTGCCAATACATATATTTTAGATATTTTTTTTGTTGTAGCTTTCATTTGATAAGAGGCAGCTGTAAAAAGAGGATTTTTTTATAGAGGTAGTTCTAAGTAAGGCATGACAAGGAGTGGTCCATTTTTTTCACAAAATTATAATTTTTAGTCAAATGATTCATTTTTTTTGGTATGGTGAAGGATCAAGAGCCAAAATTTGACCACATTATATGATTTTAGTAAATAAAATATTTTTTCTTAAATGTTTTTAAATATCTTGAAACAATTATTTATGTGAGTTGGTTAAGGTATTCAAAAAATATAATTATTTCATTATCAAATAAAATACAAGGTGTATTTTTAGCCTTTCTCATTTGATAATTATTTCTATCAATAATTGTAATTGAAAAATAATAGTAAAAAAAATATTTTTTTGGTCTGTGGTCATATTTTTGGAGATTAAGGTGGGGTGGGGGGGGGGGGAGAATATTGGTGTAAATGGTATACCCAATAACCTAATTCCTATCTTTGAAAGTAAAATTTTTATTTATTGGTGTAATAGGATGAAGACACTACTAAAAACTAAATATTTAAAGGAAAATTTTCAAAATGAATATATAGAACCTAAAGATGTGAATGTTTTGAATGATGCACAAATAAGGGTTTATAAAGTAAATGTAAAAAAAGGACAATGAGGCTTTCTTTTATATTCAAGGTGAAATAAATAAAACCATATTTATTAGAATAAGTGGAGCTGATAAGTATAAAAATGTGTGGGATATACTTGTAAATGCTTATCAAGGTGCATAAACAACAAAGTTACAAACTATGTGAAAGAATATTGAAAATATGAAAATGTCAAATAGTGAATATGTTAATGGTTTTTTTGAAAAATTTGGAAGGCCTAGTCATCCAAATTAAGATATTGGGAGAAGATATATGTGATAAGTATATCATTGATAAATTTTTGAGAAGCATGGCCCCCAAATTTGAAAATTTAGCTTTAACAATTGAAATTTCTAAAGATCTCATGCAAGCATGAAGACACATTTTTAAAGTGGGATCTTATTAACTAAAAAATAAATAATGAAGAGTAGTGAGGAGAGTTTTAAACAAGCATTTACCTCTAAAACACATATAAGAGGTAGAGTAACTCAATTTAAAAAACATTGTAATAGAAATGAATCAAGGAGGAAGCCAAGGTAATTTTAGAGGAAATATGGTAAATTCAAAAGGAGTGGTAATTTTATAGAGGGTGATAAAATAAATGTTTAATGATTTTATTTCAATAGGGTTGGACATTGTGAATCAAATTTTTAAGCTAATAAAGTGGACATGGAGAAAAATAACACACATAACACTATTGAAGACAAAATTAAAAAAAATTGTCTCTTGATTCAATACAAATTCAAGTAATGATACTACATGGTATAGATGTTTTTCTCATATGACATATAATGATGATTTTTTCATCAATTATATGAGAAAAATGATAACATAGTTATAATAGGAGATAATTGGTAAAAAAAAATTGTTATAAAACATACAGTTATCTTAGATTTAGTGGGTTAATTTTTCCTAAGAAATGAAAAATAGTTGAAGGACTTCCCTACATTGAAAACTTAAATGAAGTATGTGAAGAATATGCTCTGGGGGAAAAATAGATCAAGCTTTCCAATACGTAAATCTAGAAAACCTCTTGAAATAATTCATACAGACTTGGGTGGTCCTTCTCAAACTCTTACTTTGAATAAATAAAATTAATTTCTAACCTTCATTCATGATTACTCAAGAAAAACTTGGGTACATTTATTGACTTCAAAATTAGAGGTATATGAAAATTTTATTGAGTTTAAGAATTTGATTTAAAAACAGTGTGAAAATTACATATAAATGATTAGGCTAAACAATGGAAGTGAATATAAGCCAAATCAGTTTTGGGATTTTTATATAAATTATGGAATCAAGAGTGAATTCACTACTTCTAATACTCCACAAAAATTTGGAGCAGCTAAAATGAAGAACATGACTATTGTTGAAATGGCAAGGAGTATGATGAAATATAATAAATAAAAAAATATTTTTGGGGTGAGGTTATAAAGACAAAAATATATATTCTAAATATAAATCCTAAAAATCCAATAAAATGGACTTTTGAAAAAACATGGTCTAGAAATAAACCAAGTATTTATCACTTATGAGTGTTTGATATGTTGCTTATGCATACATACCAAAGGAAAAGTAGTCTAAATTAGATGACAAAGGGCTAAAGTGAATTTTCATTGGATGTGTTTTAGAAAACAAGGCATACATGTTATATGATCTAGTAAGTAAGAAATTAGTAATAAATAGAGATGTGATATTCAAATAAGAAGAATAATATACTCATGAATAAAAAATAAAGGAAAAGTGGGTTGTGATTGATGGAATTACAAAAGTATTTGAATATTTTTTTATTGGAATAAGAAAATATCAAAGCAAGATGGAAAAGAATCACCCACAACTCAAATGTTAGATACAAATTTTGAAACAAGAACAAAAAAGTCACAAGTAAAACTAAACTATGCATTAATGTCATAACCTATGAAAAATGATGAGCCCTAAAGTTTTGAGGAAGCTCAAGAAAAATAAGAGTGAGCTGAAGCTAAAGATAATAAAATAAAAGAAATCAAGAGAAATAACATATGGGAATCATTCCAATTACCTCTTGGTAAAGAAGTTATTGGTAAAAAATGGGTGTATAATACTAAGTACAAATCAGATGTTAGTATTGATAAGTATAAGGCTAGACTAGTTGCTAAAGGGAACACTCAACATTAAGGAATTGACTAAATTGAGTCATTTTCACCTTTATTAAGGATGGATTCCATTAGATTAGTATTATTTATTGCATCTTAGAATCGTTGGAATATATATTAGATGGATGTAAAGAGTGCATTTTTGGATGAATACTTTGATAATAAAATATATGTGTCACAATCTATATGATTTTAAATATATTCTAAGGAACACTATGTTTAGAAGTTGAAGAAGGCCTTGTATGGTCTTAAGTAGGCACCTATAGTATGGTATTCAAAGATGTATTCATAATGTAAGAAAGGTTTTATCAAGAGTTAATTAGACCCCAATTTGTATATCAAGAGTATAGGTAATGATATTTTTATCTTGATTATCTATGTAGATGATATGATTTACATTGGGAATAATACAAATTTATTTGCAAAGTTTAGAGAAGTTACGGTTGGAAAATTTGGGATGACAGATTTGGGACAAATGCACTAATTTATTGTTATATAAGTATGGAAAATTGAATATGGAATTTATTCATGTCATAAATAATATTCTTTAGATATCTTGTACAAATTTTAGATGAAGGATTTCCAATCAGTTGCAACACCTAATGAAGTTGGGATTAAATTTTCCAATACAATGAATCAGATCAAGTGGATACCACTATATACAAATAGATGATTGGTAGTTTGATCTATTTAATTACTACTCAACTAGATATCACATATATAATGAGATTGGTATGTAGATTCATGTTAGAACATAAATAAACACATTAGAATGCATAAAAAATTATTCTCAAATATATCAAAGGGACATTGAATTATGGACTCAAATTTTATCATTCAAAGGACACTAGATTTATAGGATATATAGATTCATATTGGTCTATTTATACAAATGATCAAAAGTATACTTATGGTTGTACATTCATTCTTAGTTCTATAACAGTTTCTTGGAATATGAAGAAACAACCAACTGTATCTCTTTCTATAATAGAAGCAAAGTAAAAATTTACAACATTAACAACTTATAAAATAACATGGTTGAGGTGATTTTTAGAACATTTTCATCATTTATAGAATGAAATTACACTATTGTAATATGACAAAAAGCTTATTATTAAGTGACAAAGAATTCAATTTTTCAAAGTAGGACTAAGAATATTGATATTCAACATCATTACACCAATGATTGTATTACAGTATAGAGGATCAATTAACATATATTTTCATGAAGTCCTTAGCTTGTGAAAGGTTCCATAAGCTCATAGATTCTATTCAACTTATTCCCAATGGTCATTATGGGGGAGAATGAAATAAATAATGTCCATTGGACATATATTTTAGTTTTATAATTATTTAATCAAATTTGGTTGCCTTGTAATTGAAATATTTAGTTTGTTCTAAGTTTGTTAGAGACTATCTATTTTTATTGCATTTGTTGTTTATACAAGGATCTATACATACTTATTAATCATAGAAGTATTATAATATTTGTGAAAACTATTTTTAAGAATTTTTCCAAGCTATCTAAAAATCTTAAAGCTATTTTGTATTAATAATATTATGTTTCCATTTGTGTGTGATTTACAAATCACTTTGGTGTTTTTTTGTTTGTATCAATTTTAGTTTAAAGACACAAGATACGATTAATTTGTAAGCATGGAAAATTATTCTAATACCACTTGCATAATGAAATATGTTTTCTTCACTTGTTGAAATCACCATGAACAAAAATGAGGATATTGTATATGCATCTCCTTATGGAGAGATCCACCCTAGCTTACAAGGATGTGTATCATAGTAAAAAGGCTAATAATAATAACCACATGGAAGAATTAGAAATCAAAGTGTGGAATAAGATCAATTGGTAGAGATTGGAAGGAGTTATGGACTTTTTACTAACTTACTTTTGCATGTTTCATAGTTAGGTATTTATTATCCAAGAGAGATAGAGAGGAAAAAGGTACAACCCAAGATGATGATAGAATTCGTATCCCACTTGAGAATATAGAAATTAAATCCTCATATTATTTTAATGGAGATTTTTTGGACAAAAATAATTCAAATTTTGGGTGTATGATCATAAATTAGGTCAATCATATTATCCAATTCAATAGGTAAGATAATCAACTATTAAAGAGGGGTATTCATGACACACAAAGTCTTAGAAAAAATATAGTTTCTATTATAAGGGATTTAAAACATAAGTTTAGCTTAAAAATTAATTTTAGAGTACATATTTTTATTACTCTTTAAAATTTATAAAATGCTAAGAAAATGATACAAGATTTTGAGTTGGTGTGCAAAAGTTATGGCCTCTAAAAAGTTATAGGAATTTTCATAATTATAAAACCACTGGTGTATACAAGTAGTAGTTTCATAAACAACCCTAGGAATTTCACAAACTAAATCAATGATTTCACAAATTTTATGATGGTTTTAAAACATTTAGTTGTAATTTTTCAATTGCCATGATAGTTTCAAACCTGCATATCAGTGATCTTTCCTACATAAGAAGTTGAATGGACATAAATGGATTCTGGCTTCAGTTTCTGACCCTTGGGATTATTTTACAATCCTAAAGGGTGTTCTTTGTGTATATATATTAACTTATAGAATTTATAAAAATAACTCATTTATTTAATGCTCACATCATGGATGCATTTAATTAATGTTGACTATAGTTGAGACATTGTTCATAAAAGTGCAATTGATATCCAAGGGAAGCACAATGAGTGAATGTGAGATTTATGAAGGGAAGAGAAGACAATAAAGTGTAGAGAATCTATGATTTGAATACTAAACAAATAAAATGGTTTAAGTTTATTATTATCTATCTATAAATAATAAATTCATCTGAAAAACAATGTAAATATCATTATGAGAGTAGGATACTTTTTAGTTTAGTACCCTTGTAAGCTAGAGAAGGCAAAAAATTATAAATTTTTATAACATAGTGGATACAAGGAAACATGGATTAAATTTTTCTAGAGCTTTCTTGTATTTTATATCTATATGGTGTGTCTTGTGTATCTCTCTTTCATGTTGTGTTTTATTTCCCTTATTTGTATATTTCTAATACCTTGCAACTAGTCTAACATATCAACACTTAATAGAGCTCATGAATAATTTATCACAAACATAATGCTTATTCAAAAAGGTTAAGTAACTTCACATTGGTATTTCAACTTTATAAAAGCAATTCAATTTCAGTTATGTATGGAGTAGTAGCATGTTTATAGAGTAAAGGAATGTATGTAATGGATGTAGAATGTGGGTAATTCATGTGAAGGGTTACATATCCTTTTGTGTATGTTATAGACAACAATCATAAGAGTTTGGATACTTTCTAAAACATAATTTTTGGGTGTTTTTATAAGAAATATAAATCAAGAGAAAATATTTATATTGAAAGGAATTGTATTGATGAAGCTTAGTGTGGAATATCCACCCAATTTATAGATTTAAAATGGATTGATTCTTGAAGAACCATATAAGATTAAGAGGGGAAGCTATGGATTTTTTCAAAAATATTTTAATACAAAGAGTTAAAAATGAAATTACAAAGTAATAGTAGAGAGAGAGAGAGAGATGAGAGAGTGAGAGAGAGAGAGAGAGAGAGAGAGAGAGAGAGAGAGAGAGAAGAGAGAGAGAGAGAGAGAGAGAGGAGAGAGAGAGAGAGAGAGAGAGAGAGAGTTGCATGTACATTTTTTGTAACTTGTGTGTAGAAATTAGTATCATAGAGAAAGTACAATACAATTTTGGTTTGTTAGAGGGTTATTCAGGTTGGTTCAGGGTGATTTGGGTAAAAGGGCAAATCACTAACATCGGTAGGGTACTCAATGTTGGTATTGGAAATGTGATTGACATCAGTAGGATAACCAATGTTTGTAGGGGAAATGGAGTCAAAAATTCATAGAAGGCTTTTGTGAGTGTAAAGAAGGATATTTGATAGGTTAATGGGGTTGGAGAAGAGTTTGTATGAGGGGTTAGAGAGATGGTAAGAAGTCTTGGTGAGGAGTTTGGTTTGGTTAAGGTAGAGGTATGGAGATGAAGGAATTTTGAAACTCCTCTTGGGGATGGATGGGACTTGTGTAAATTCTAATAAAAAACAATTAAAATTCATAAAATATAGGGATGCTTAAATGATATAATTACCTAAAGAAATACTCTTGATAAATCTTTGTTAAGGTGACTGACTGAATGGAGATGAGTGTGTGCCACATGTTCACCATAGTTTGAGCTCTTTGTATAATGGATCAATTTCAATTCAAGATTTAACTGGCATAGAGAAGCTATGAGCTTGGTTATAGTGGATAATCACCAAAATCTTGTTAAGAGTGCTTTGAATAGTTTGAGTGAGTTTCTACTTGAGAGAGAGAATGTTTACAAGGGCCCAAAATGGGCTTAGAACATTGCTTAAGTAATCGACATTAGTGATCCCATTGATGTCAATCTCAGGTTGACCAATGTCAATCAAGGGTCGACCGATGTTGGTGGCATAAGAATAGGTCAAAAGGGATACTTTGGATCCTTTCTTCCATTTCTCTATGCCAAGTGTGACACCCATTAAGAAACAATTAATATGTGAGGTTGGGTATAATTTAATTGGTTAAAAATTAGTTTATATGGTAAGAATTAGTTATTTATGGGAGATCAAGTCTAGTGGTGATTCACAAGGGGAGAATTGGTCTTGGGGAAAGGTGGATAAGCAAGGTGGTATAGGGAATATTCAATTAATCTTAATTAATTAATTAAATATTTGGGGTAAATATGGGTTAGGAAGAGACTTATTAAAAATGGGGTCTAAGGGGGGTTTCGACACAACATGTTATACACTTGTGTAACGTAATTTGAGTGTCTATAGTATCCTTGGTAGCATCCACGTAGGAGAGGGATACAACATAGGGTTAGGTGGCTATTCTTATAGGAGAGAGAGATTAGCCTAGGGCTCAGCTAGCCATGGTGATGTAGGAGAGAGATTCTCTCTATCAGGTAGGAAGAAGAGTACTAGCAACTATGGGACCATCAGGGACTCTCTCAATGTAGAGATATGTAATGATAGTAGAGGAGATGTAGTATTATGAGGCTTTGGTGTTTAGGCATCTACTAGATGAGCCTTGATGGGGTGAGTATAGATTTGGGATCATAAGAGGTGCTAGTACTATGACACCAAATTAGTGGGATACCTCTATAAGAGGAAAGGCAGATGTAAGAGGGCATGCTATAGGAGGCAGTGGTGCTTCAAGGGCTTAGATTTGTTATGAGACATTATAATTTTTATGTAACATATAATTTTGATATTAGATTGAGTCAATGTAGTGAGGTGTATACATATTTTTAGAGATATGTACTTATTTGTATACATGATCATCATGTTGATTATAAGCTCATGATTTATGGATATGATCATTGTATATGGTTTTTGGTTCATTTTTATGATTTTCATATTGCTTATTTATGATTTGATATGATGTTTGATGTGGAATCACCTGAATAGGCATGTGATGTGATGGTTACTTAATTGATGTGCATGGCATCATTTGATATTTGATGGTTGTTGTTTATGATATGATCATGCTCATCCTTTCTTGGACATGGATATGATGTTTTGTGATTATTTTTATGGTTATGATTTATGGATCATACTTATATGGATGTGATAAATGATAGGATGATGATGATGTTATGATATGGTTATGTGATGATGATGTTTGTCTATTCGATAATTTCAATATGATTATATTTATTGTTCATGGTTCATGATGATTTTAATTTATAATATGATGAAATATGTTCATGATATGGATATGTGATGATTTTTATTATTGGTTGTTATAATGACAGTGATGATTATGTTCATTCTAAAATTTAATGAGTATATGCTTCTTCATCTAGATTTAGACATGTGGTGGATATGTGTGAATGACTCATTTAGTTTTGATGTATGATTAAATTATGGTAGATATGATATATTGTTTATTTGATGTGATTTATCACTAGATGATGTTTGTTTTAGGAGATTTTTAATTAATTAAAATGTTCTTATGGTTAAAAGCATTTAAACAAAAAAGGTGAAAACACATGGTTAAATGCATTTATTTAGATGAAGGTGTTGCAATCTTAAAACACATAGAGTAGGCTGGATAATGAAACTAAATGTGAGAAAAGAAAGATAATAAAATCAAAAGACAAACGTCTTAATGAATGTATCAACTGGTATGAGAGAATAAGAATAAGGTAAGATGTTTCTTCTTTGGCAAGGACTAGAATAAACCCAAGTTGGCTCAGCTTATGAATAGAAACCATTTAAATGATTTGAATTAGCATTTTCTATTTGGTTAAAAATGTGTCTTGATCACATAATGTCAAGTAAGACCAAAATCCCTTGCTTATAAAGTGTATAAAGGGGAGGGGGATGAAAATGGAACATTCTTGGGAGACTAGGTTACCTCTTTTGTAGGTCACCAAAGATCTAGTATAAATAAGTCCATGTCATATAAGGTGCAGATTGATCGATTTGGGAACTCTACTTATGAAAGTTGACTGTGGCTTCAAAAATTAAGTTTGCATTTTTTCTTTTTGATAATGGGTCTTTTGTTATTTTGTTATTGCTTGGAGGGATGGGAAAAGTTGATTGATGTGGGAAGCTTCCAAGAGATTGCTAAACTTTGACAAATGCTTTACTCAACCATATTTCAAGGGAGTGGTCTAAGTTTTTTAGCTCTGTTTAAGGATTTTAATAGTTGTCCTTTAAGGGAGTAGTCTATGATACTAAAAATGACCCTTGATTATTTTTTGCTTGATTTTGATTTTTTCTTTTGTTTTTTATTGTAATGGCATAGATTTGATTATATAGACTTAGAGGTTTACCTTTATGAAGGAAAAACTAAAGCAAAATAAGGTTGATGGTGGGTAAAAGATATTTTAAGAAAAAATGACCATGAAAATCCATCCTATAAGAGGATGGAAAGTACCATGAGGATCATGCCATGGGTAGAGCTATGGTACTCATGTTCAAGATTAGACAAAGATGTAACAGATAATCACATGATTCAACTTTAATTAGTTATCCTTAAAAGGACATAAATGTGGGTGAAAATAAGGGATGATCTTAAGTTAGACAAAAGGTGAGTTCAATCCTATTTAACAAAAGAAAGGATGCAAATGCAAATCATTAAGGGGCTTAGGTTCTAGTTTCCCTTCAAGAAAGGACAATCGGTAAGTTCTCGATCCATACTTATGATTTATGATATAAGCTCCAAGCCAATTGAAATTAAACTTGACTTGCTTGTTTTTTTTGATAGTGGTGACATGTTGATTTTACTTTAGGACAAGGTATCCATTATTAAATTCTCATACTTTAAGGTGTTTGTTATAAGTGCACTTGATTTTCTATTGATAGACATGAAAATGAGTGAGTGCTATTAAATGATGTTCATTAATTAGCTCAAGTTGGGTTAAATTTTCTTAATGATAATCACTCTTATAAATGAGATCTTGTAGAAAATAGAGGGAATTTGGACTTTAAGAGGTAAGATAGCCTCTGCTCTAAAAACTAGATAGAAAGGGGTATCACCCATAAGGATTTGAATGCTAGTACGATAGGCCCATAAGGCAAAGGGGATGTGTAAGTGCCAATCCCAACCAAATGAATTAACCATTGTAGTTAGCATTTTATTGAAAATCTTATTAGAGGATTCTACTTATCCATTAGCTTGTGGATGATAAGGCAATGATAAATTTAACTTGATATCAAATGTGTCATAAATACCTTGGACTTATTTATTTTTGATATATTTACCATTATCAGTGATATTTTTATGAGGGACACCAAAATAATAGATGATGTTATGGTTGATAAATTTAATAATATTATCATCTTTGGTTAATATGAGAGGAATAACCTCTACCCATTTGGTAAAATATTCCATTACAGTGATGATAAAATGATGTCACTATGAAAAATGGGGGTTAATTACTCCAATGAGATCTAGATCCCATTGTGAGAACGTCCAGAGATCTTTGGATACTTGGAGACTATGGCTAGGTGCATGATGTAAATTAGCATGTTGTTGACATTTGACACAATTTTTCACATAATCACAACAATCTTGCTTAAGGGTGTTCCAATAAAATCCAAGGTGAAGGATGTGTTTAGTGAAAGCTAGACCACTAAAGTGTCCCCCATAGATCCCATAATGTATTTCCTTGATAGCATGAGAGGCTTCATGACTACATAATCAATAGAAGAGGAGACCATCAAAGCCATGTTTATAAATAATTCCCCTTAGTATGCTATAATATGAGGTTCTCTAAATAAACACTCTTCGAGTATTCTTGGAATGTTTGGAAGGAATGATGGTAAGGTTGACATAGTCTAGGGTCTATTGATACCAAAGGTTGATTTGGGTCTCCTCCACATTGAATATTTTTGGAGAGTATAATTTAACATAAGAAGGTTGTCTAATTAAATGGATAATGATAGATAGCTTAGAGTTTGAGGGTACATATAGGATCTGGGAAGTGAAGGAAGTTATCATATCAACAAACTTGTTTATAGATCATGGAGTGCTTTGGATATAATAGTGTTCAGATGATAAGAGTACATTAGATAATTATTTTTAATATTAAAAAACATCATTATTGCATTAATAAGATCCATTGATTTGATTTACCATGAGTTGAAAGTCACTAAAAATGTTGATAGTTCTAACTCCCAAGGTTAATGAAATTTAGAGACTTATCACTAGGGCTTCATATTCAACCATATTATTGGTACATTTGAAATATAGCTTGAAAGATAAAGGAAAAGGTTAATTATGAAGGGGGATAAGGATGATGTCAAATCCCACGCCACATTGACACTTTGATCCATCAAAGAACATGGTCACTTGATAGGTGAATTTTGTGTGAGAGAGGGTTACGATGAACTCATTTGAAAACTCAAGAGAAGGAGGTTGATTTTCTCTTAATGGTGCTTTATCCAATTGGTCAACAATGAATTATCCTTTAATTAAATTTTTATGAAGAAACTGAAGGTTAAACTTAGATAAAATCATGCGCCACTTATCCATACATTGGTTTTGGCATGGCTTGGAGTGCATATACTTGAGTGGGTCAGTATTGGTTATGACATAAATCTTGTGGTTGAGAAGGTAGTGGTGAAGTTTGGTGGCCATGAATACTAAATCTAGGCAAAGTTTCTTGGTATGGGTGTACTGAGTCTCATACTCTACAAGTGTATGGTTAATGTAGTAGACAACTTTCTCTTTATGTTGCTCATCCTAATGAGCCAACATTGCCCCTAAGGAGTGTTCAGTGGTGGAAATATAAAGGTAAAAAGGTTGATCCTCCTTGGGAGGAATTAGGATGGGTGGAGATAGGAAGTACTCTTTAAGTTAATCATAGGCATTTTGACATATGTTATTCCACTTAAAATATCCTTCCTTCTTTATAAGGTGGTGGAAGGGTTGGCATCGATCTGAGAGATAAAAAAATGAATGGATTAGAGCTTCCCTTACAAGCTATAGAGTTTCTTGAGGTGGGTGGGAGGAGGTATGTCAAGGATCACTTTAATTTTGGTGGGATTAAATTTTATTCTCTAAAGGGAGATGATGAAGCTAAGGATATTTCTTGACAAAACCCCAAAAATATACTTCTTGAGGTTAAGGCGAACATGGTAATGGGTAAGTTTCTCAAAGATAATCTTAAGAATGGCTAAATGATCTTTACAACATTTGGATTTCCCAAGAAGGTCATAGACATAGTCTTCTATGATTTTGTGAATAAGGTCATGAAAGATGTAGGTCATAGTGCATTGCTAGGTTACACTAGTGTTCTTCAGTCCAAAAGGTATGACCTTATAACAAAAGGTTCCCCATGGGGTGATAAAGGTAGTTTTGTGTTGATCTTCAAGGGAAATTAAGATATTATTATAGCCTGAGAATCTATCCATAAGAGATAAAATCTCATGGTCGAATGTAAGGTCAATAGCCTGGGCAATGCTTGGCAAAGGAAAGTCATCCTTTGGAGAAGCAAGGTTAAAGTCATGAAATTTCACATAAATGTGAAGTCCCCTTGTGGCTTTGGTGATAGGTACAATGTTGGAGACCCATTAGGGATAATCAATTGGTTGAATGTAATTGATGGATATGAGATGTTGAAGCTCTTTTTTGATGAGAAGGGATATAAAAGGGTGTACTCATCAAAGTTTCTATCTAAAGGGCTTGGCATCATAATTGGTGACTATGTTATGATAAGTGATTAGGGGGTCTATTCCTAGCATGTCACTATAAGACCAATAAAATGTTATGATGTGGTCTTACAGGAAGGAGGGGAAGTCTTAAATCTCCTCAAAATTTAGTGATTAGTTGCTTTTGATAATGCATTAGTTATCTAGAGTGACCAAGTTGATATCCATGGTGGTTTTGTTTAACATGGTTGAGGTCTCAAGAGGAAGAGATTTATGGATAGAAAAATCATATGTACCTAGATAGGATAGAATGGAATCATCATTGTGACACTAAACATTATTAATGATAGGAGAGTCATTTTCTACCATTTCAAGATGGGCTAGAGGAATAGTCATGGTCACCCCATCTTTTTGATAATTTATGGGTTTGAGGCTAATCATGTTGATGAAAAAAAAAGTTAGGTAGGATGATGTTGGAAGTTTCAGTTGTTGATGGTAGAGTGGAAGGTGAGGATGGGCTCTCCTTGTCAATAATGGTAAATGGAGGTGGGTTGGTTTGGTTTTTAGGTGGTATGAAATTGAGGCCATGATTTTCATGAGGTTTTCAATTTTTGATTAGAAACAACTCATGTGGCCCATGTTCATATCGACTTAGACCAAATCCCTTCTAAGCACACCTATAAAGGTATGTCTTGGAAAACTATGGTTTATCTAGATAGGAGAAAGGGTAGGTGAATGCTCAAGGTGTGAAAGAGATGGTGGAAGTGTCAAGGGGTTTATTAAGTCCCCCATAGATGAAATTGGTTTGATAATTTGAGGGCATGAAAGGAATAATGGCTCTAACATTAGGGTCATAACTAGGTTTTTAGCCAAGATTCCTATACTCTTAAGGGGTAAGAAGGGTGTTTAGTGTCAAAAGGTGATACTCACCCAATGAATGACACTAAAATGTTGATTCCATAGGGTTCACTATGGGGATTTAGGTGGAATGGATAGATGAACTAGTGGATGATTCATTGGTAGGGGAAGACGGGGATTCATATTTTACTAATGAAGGCTTGTTGGATGGAGGAAGGAAAATGTCATTGGGTTGGTACATCATGTTGCATGATGTAAAAGGACTTGAATTAGCTTGTATGATATTAACTTTACATTCATGTTCAAATTTGATGCATCGGTGCAGGGTGGATGACACATAGCCCATAGAATGAATCCAAGGGTGTCTTAGCAAAACATTTTACTAGAAATCTCCTTATACTACATAGAAGAGGTCAGGAAGAGTGTATGTCCTAGGAAAATGTGAAGGATAATAGTTCTTAAAGTTATGACCATGGTATCATTGAATGATTAAAGCACCACTGAGGTTTTTGACATAATGTTTGTGAGTAATTTGAGTTGGTTATATGTGTGGGAGGAGATAATGTTGATGCTAGATCCCCCATAAATCATAACCATTTTGATGTGGTTTTGGTTGATATACATGGTAATGAAGAGGGAAGTATTGGGATCATCTAGATAAATAGAGGTTATTTATAAATCCTTGAAGGTAACAAGGTTGGAAAGTCAAAAATAGCTAGTAAAGGCTACTAGAGGTTTTGGGTATTCTGGTTAGACCTTTATGGATTATAAATCCTCTATCATCACTTGGTGGTGATGGGGTGAGGTATTGATTAGTTCATATAAACTCATCTTCACTGATGTTTGGTGAATCTATCTTAGAACTACTCATTGGATTGATTTAGATGGGTTGGATTGAGAGTGACCCAATATGGACACCTTGGGTTTGGTTGAAGGTAAAGGTTTTTGGTGTCAACTGGGTGATTGGGTGGTGGAAGAGGGGTATGTACATGTAATAGACACATTTTATTTTCCCTTATACTTTAGTTGAGATTATGATTATATGACCATATGGATGGTATGGATTTTGGAAAGATTCAAGATAGAGGTTTGCTTTAGTTCCACTTCACTTTGAGATAAGAGTGGGGGAGTACGTACGTGTTGGTTTATGGCTCCTAGCTTTAGGGTCAGTGGTGGGCCCATAAGAGGTTCATCTAAAAATAATTCATCCTTATGGTATAATCAATGGGATAATACTTGGAGATATTTATAATTCTTAGTATCATACCTAGGTGTCCTATGGTATGAGCATACTAATTTGTCATTATACCAGGATGGTTTAAGACTATGTGGGTCAAATGGTCTGATAGGTGGCAAGGTTAAGCTAGATGCTTGTAATAACCTCTATAGGATGGTTGAGTAAGACTTAGGCAAAGGTGGTAAAGGCATAGAGGTCTTAGTTTCGGTAGTTGAGGTGGAATAACTTTTAGGAGTGAGTTTGATGGTAAGAGATTTGGGTGAAGGAGCATTCTTAGTGGATGGTTTTGGTATGGATTACTTGGAGGCAAAAGGTGTTGGGGTAGATTCCTAAAAAGTAGGTGGTTTGGTTATAGAATGTTTGGTAAAAATAGGTGAGGATGAAAGTAGGAGTGATGATGTAACCAAAAGTGGTGGTTGGATTTGGGTCTTATCTGGGATGGTTGGTTTCATTACTAAGGTAGAAGGGTGAGGTCTCAAAATATAAGGCAAAGTGAAAAGGGGGGGGGCATAGTTTTAGTTTGGAATTTTGAGTGGTTTTACCTTCTTTTTTGGCTTGGTTTGGGGTTTATTTGATAGGTTTGGTGAAGTTAAGTCAAATTTCAATGGGCGGTGAGTAAGGGTTATATAGGGAATATGCCAAGGTTTTTGGTGGGCTTGGATGAAATGGTAGGGGGTGACTTGGTTATTTTAGGTGGAGTTGGTTTGGATGGCTTGGTTATGGTTTAATTGGTAGAGGCTTCTAAAGGTTTGGTCAGGGTGATTGTGGGTTTAATAGTGGAAATAGAAGGTAAGGATGATAGTGGCATGGTTGGAGGATCTGTCTTGGTTGGGTAAGGAAGCTCGAGATGGTGCCAAAATATGGCATGATCTATGTTGGGTTGAGATAATTAATCTAAGTTTTGAACAATTGTAGAGAAGGGATTATAGATAGGTTTGATCCATTCAATACTCAACTCAAATGTCAAACCCATGGGTGGAGAGAGAGAAGTGGTTACCTCATCTTTTTCCTCAATTAAAGGCTCCAAGGTTTTTGAAGATGAGTCTCCTATGGGAGAGGTCAGTAGAATGATCACCTCCTTAGGGATTATTTCCATAATAAGAGTGGATAAGGATAAGGATATGGTGGTAATGGCTATCTTCTTTGGTATGCCTTCCAAAGGAGAGGTTAGTGGCTCAAATACCTGAATGAGTGGGGAAAGGGGAATAGTCATTTCATTTGTCTTGTTTTTTAAAAGAATGGAGAGTGACTCCACTACCTAAATAAGTGGAGGGGAAGGAAATTTAGTTTCATAAATGGTTTCCTCAATAATGATTTGACTATGAATTTTGTTAATGGTATGGACTTCATGGTTATGAGAGGATTCTACTCTATTGTTTTCATTATTTATGCTAAGGGCACGGTTGGGAAATGGTTGTCTAAAGATGTCAAGTGATTGATTTGAGGGTGTGTTGAGGTTATCCAAAATAATTTTCCCCTTGTTGATGATATTTTTGATGACTTTATTGAAGGTATTTCACCTACTAATTTCATGTCTAATGACATAGTGGAAGGTGCACAATTAATTCTCCTTATACCAACTAGGTATAGGATAGGAAGAATCAAATTGCTATGGAGGTTTGATTAGTGGGAATTATATTATATTTTATTTCAACAAATTATCTAAGACTAAAGCATATGACTCCCCTAGTGGAGTAAATTGCTTTTGGTTGTTACGGTTTGGGTTTATAGTGTTATGATTGGAGGAACTGGAAGAGTTGGGTTGGTTAATAATAGGAGGGGTAGTTTTAAGAACAATTGAATTTATTGTTCCTTTTTTTTGGAGTTAGTTTTGGTTTGATTTTTATATTTGGAGGGATCCTCATTTGATTTTAAGGTTGAATTATTGTTTCTCAATTTCAAATTCCCCTCATCAATGACTTTGTTCTCTAATTTTTATGCCATGGTAAAATCCTCATCAAAATTCCTGAAGCTCTAAACTCATAAAGTAGAGGAGATGTGTTTGGCACAAGATCAAGAAAAAGGTTCAATCATCTCAAGTTGGGGCAAATAAAAAAGAGTTGATTTATCAGGCTTCTCCAATAGGCTATGAATTTAGCTATGGACTCATCATCAAATTACTAAATGGAGTAGATATCGGTGATGGAAACTTTTTTAAAGATGTTTATGGAAAAGTGAGCTAAGAAATTTTTAGCCATTTGGGTAAAATAAAAGAGGAAGTGCCTTGTAATAACATTATACCAATATATAAATGGACCTAATAGAGATATGGGAAAGGTGTGGATAAGGAGAGAATCATCATAAGTGATCAAATAGAAATAATGCCTAAATGCTCTCAGTTGTTGTTGAGGGTCTTCCTTTCTCTAAAATTTTAAATTTTTTAAAAGTTCCCATTGAGGAGGATAAGGTCAAATGGGGATGGATGGATGAATTGGTTCATTATATATTTGGTTGTAAGGTAAGAGGTTATGGGCACTAGATATAGATGACTCCAAAGTAGTCATTTTGTCCATTAACATTTTGACAAGGTCCGTTTATGGTTGTGCACCCATATAGTTGTAAGGTATATTATGTTAGGTTTGGGTAGGTGAAACATATGGATAGCAGTGGGGTGTTAAGAAGCTGCCACCTATTGGTATATAGACATGGGTGGTTGGGATGATGCCACATATGAATATGTAGAGATAGGTGGTTGGGTGGAAGGTAGAGGCACAAACTCTTGTGGGTTAGGAATGTATCTCAAGTTTGGTGTAATGGGCATCTGTTAGGGGATTGACATAATTTGGTTAAGAGGTATGGCTGGGTTGGTAGATAAAAGATAGGTGGAAAATTTGGTACTGATGGGTGGAAGGGTAAAATATATGGGGACCACCAAAATCTTGAATAAAGTGGAGATAGGTAGATTGAAAATAAGAGGAATGGTGGTGACACTAGTAGAGGGAACTCCCATGGTAAGCAAAGTGTTGATGCCCAAAGGTTGGGTTGTTCCTATACTAGAAGGGTTGTTGGTTGGGTAAGAAGGTGTTTGGGTGTTGGTTGGTTGAGTGGTTTGGTTTTAGATGGTGTTATTTATGGGATTATTGGTAGAATATGCTACCTAAGTGACTAAAGGTTGGGTGGAAATGGTGGTAATAGAATTATTGACCATAAGGTGGGATGACATGCCATAGGTCAGGTCAAAAGGTGGAATCTAAGTAGGGGTACATTGAGATATGGTGTTAAGGTAATGCTAAAGGGCTATGGGGTTATTATCCAAAAAGGTGGGAAAATCCACATCACTTTGGGCAACCATCTAAGGGATGGTAGGGATTTCAAAAGGATGGGGAGAACTATTTGCATTTAAGATGTACTCCATGGATGAGGGAGAAGAGGAAGATGGATTATTAAGAGGTGAATCCTAATTTGCTTGGTTTCTTAGTTATTATCTAGTTAAAACCATACAGATAAGGAAAAGAGGAAGATATAAGTAATCTCACAACTCAAACAAAGAGAAGACAAAAAAAAGTCAAGGAAACAAAACACACACTAAAGCACATTAAATCATAAGGTTCATTTTATTCTCTTTTGTGGCTTACGCCTTAAGATTTAAGAAGTAAGTGATTCAACTTGGATTGTAAAGCGGGTACTAAAAAAGAAGTCTGTGGTTGGTTTTAGATTGTTTTTAGGATCTCAAAGGGATCTATATTGGAAATTAGTATGTGGATTGATATTGGGACCTACCCCCTCACTTCACACACTATAATGATAATGGTGTCGAGTGCTTAGCCAAGATATACCAATTTTCAAAGATTACACTTAGCTAACAAATTGAGTTGGTTTTCCCCTTGGTGATGAAATCAAAGTAGGATAGCTAAGAAAGGTGATATCTAGGTGATTAAATACCAGTTGGGCCTTATGTCAATGCTTTTATGCTTGATTAAGTGTAAGTGTTTTAGTCTTGTGTGTGTGATAAGAGTGAAGCTATGATTAATTAACTTAATTGATTAAGCTATGTGAGATAAAATAAAAAATAAAATAATGGATGTAGTCAATTTTAATCCCAAAATAATTTTTTTATTTCCTTGTATGTGTTGAAAGACAAGAAGAAGAAGCACCTAGATGAAACTATGAATGCAAGAAAAGACTCAAGGGTCCCACCGGGTGTGCCAAAATGTTTCACATAAATTTTGCTTATTTCCCTAAGAAGAAAGTTGTAAAATTTAAAAAAGAAGGGTTAGTTAGTAAAATTTGGATTTGGTTTGTACTCCATGATCTAGATGGTTGTAAATACTCCTCTTTGTCTTGGGAGGAATGACCTAAAAATAAGAAAGCACTAAAGAAATGGTTGATTGGTTAGATAGTAGGGTGGATTTCCTAGAGAGAGATATAAGAAGCACAAGCTCCTTGGAGGCTATCAATCAACACTTTTAAACAATTAAGTTATAAAAATGAATGATAAATTATTTACATAAATAATATAAGATACTAAAATTAAATACAAGAAGTGATTGAAAGAGATGAATTTGATTAATTATAGCAATAAATGATTGAATATTAATGCCAAATAAATTAGAGGGGTTAAGAAAATGGGGTGATGTTTTGTGTTCAAGGAGAAGGTCAAAAAGTGAGATTTGGTTAGGGTCTGATAGGTGAAATTATCTTACTATTGTAATTGTCACACATTGACCATTGGTAATTGGGGTGAAACCATCGGTAGTTATGTGACTGTCAATGGTTAGATAACTATCAATAGTTATGAATAGATTGTCGATGGTAAGGGTGACCATTAGCGATTACCATGGTTTTTGGTCTTGTTTAAGAAGTTGGTTGATAAGGTTATAGAATGGTTTCTGAAAGTTGGGATGGAAGGTAAAATAGAGAAACTAATTATTGAATATAATAAAAGATAGATACTTATCTTGATAGCCTAAATAATGTAGAGGTAGTTGGCTAAAAAACTTGTTGGTGGAGACTAAAGCAATTTTGGTAGAATAATGGTGTCTTGGCTATGATTAATGAGTAGCAACACTTCAGATCTCTATCTCACTCACTATAAGCTTTCTTAAATTCATCGAAAGAAGAATTGTAAAAGAAGTTTTGATACAAGAAGATCTGATAATTTCTAATTCTCTCTAATGATTATTTCTCCTGATTCTCCCCCATTTTCACCTCCTCCTCCTCCCTTTTTATAAAAGGAAGGGAGAGATGAGATAATAGGTTCAAAAAGAGGTTTAATATGGTGTCTAAATTTAGATTTAACATGTATTGATTTTGTACATGGATAAAATAAGCTAAATATAAAAAAGAAAGATGTAATTAGTGTTGGAGTTTAATTATTTAGGTGGTTAAAAGCTGATCATTAATGATCAAGCCTAACCATCGATGGTTAGGGTGACTGTCAATGGTTGATAGATCAAAGGTTAAGCTAGTAAAATTTAATTATCTAGTTAGTTGGGCTGACTTAGCTTTGCAGTCAAAAGGTTATGAAGTGGTCCCTAGGGGGTTTAGAGGTGGTATATGGGTTAACTCAACATATAGAACTGTAATGTGTGGATTTCTAGTGTCTACACACTTGACCATAAGACAAGATAAGTAAACCTAAGACTAGAAATTAGACAATGTTAGAAAATGACAAATATGACCATATGGGATTATTTGAGACCAATTGATACTATGATAAGACCATGTAAAAAATTTGACAACCCTATGAGGTTTCAACCTAGAGGTGGTGACCAATTTTGACTTGGGGTAAATATTTAGTCAATAGTTCAATTTTCCTTCATAATGAAAGTGCATGAATAGTTATTGGAATTTCATCTCAATTATACCCAAGGTTGTGAGCCATTAAAATCCCAAAATAATGTCTAAAACACCCATGGGACTAGAAAACATATAAGATTCTAGATTTTACTTTCCCATAGAAATCTTAATACTATGGTATTTCCTTGACCATTTGACTATACGACCATTTATAACTATGACCTAAAATTTTGGTGTTGGGTAAATGAAACAATTTAATTGAGTGGCCAACTTAAGTTTGATGAATTTATATGTGCTCCCTGAATCAATCAACACTATCACCTTATATTTCTTGAGTAAACTCACCACCTTGAGTGTTTGAGGAGTGCTAATACCTAAAATTGCATGACAAGAGATTATAGGTTGGGAATATTCAAATACCTCCTCTATCTCTTCCTCATCATCATTAGAGGAAACATCTTCTTCATCATCTTCATTTCATCCCTCAATGTATAATAGCTTCCTCTCATCACATCTATGCATTTTTCTCCACTTGATATCATAGCTGAAACATAATCCTTTTACGCATTTCTATTCAATTTATTGAGGGGTTAATCTAGTAGGTAGAAGAAATAATGGTGTCGATATGATACAATCTATAAAAGAGTGAATGGTTAATTTTTATTGGATACAAATTTTTCCTCTACCCTATATTCTATGATAATAGAATTAGAAACCTTAAGTGTATTAAACGTGCATACCTCATGTTGAATGTGGTCCTTGAGGCCACCCAAAAATAGGTCATTTAGGTTCTCATTATAAATTATCTCCACATGTAAAGATAGGTTCTAAAAATGATGAATACAATCCTTGACTGAGTCAAGCTACCATAATTTTTCCAATTATATGAAGTAATTCTTTGACACACTATTTCTATAGTGTAATTGTAACTCCTCTGTAAAAATTGACTAGGTGACACTAAGAGTCATGTTTTTATTTTGAGCACACACCCATTGATACCAAACAAATTGTTTAGGTTATAGATTCAAGGATCCCATGGTAACCTTATATCCACATGAGATCTAATGTAGATAATTTTTTTATCCATTTAGTTGATCCAATTGAGTGGATCCTTTCCATCAAATTTACACATATCTACCTTCGATAATAGGTTCCTTTATGGCAAGGTACTTGGATTTGGATTAGGTTGGTTGGGAGATCCAGTATTGTGGGGTTATGTAATAGTGATATATGGATGATTTGGCTAATTATTTTGTAAAACCATCATAATATTTTCCAAACTATATTTTATAACTTTCATCTAAGATTGTATGCCTTGTATTTCACTTTGAATGCCTTACACATTATCATCAAGCTGGCTCACTTTGTGATCTATCTTAGAGAACCCTAGTACAAATTATCTAATAAATCCCCCTTATAAATCCATATCTTCCTTCTGAGGATTTTTACCTTGAGTTTTGACACCCTTTCCTCGGTCCCTAGTTTATGATCCTACCATAAAAGGGCTTGATAATGTTGATCCTGATTGACAATTTCAACCCAACTTTGACCAAGAATTTTTGTACTTATGTTTACCTCAACTAATAAAATACAAAGAACATACCCAAGATATATTTTTATAATATTTTCAAAAAATATAAATAACTTAGACAAATTCCTTGAATTGCACACTATATAGTGAATTTGTGAAAAATACTAAAATAAAAATAACTCAAATAAAACTAACCTCCAATTGCTAATTTTATTTTATGACACCTTGAATGATTCCCCTAATTCAGTAAAAAAAGATTAGTAAAATTTATAGTGTATTGAAAGATATATTTTTTTTAATAAAATTAAGGTTTCACCCATAAGATTCCCCAAATCGTAGCTATGATACCACTTGTAATGAAATTAATTCAATAATAAAGGAGAATAATATCAATATATCATAATATGACTGAAATATATTAGAATATATGAATAAATTACAAGCCACTTCAAGGGGGAAACCTCTATGAGATTCAATAAGAGCATTATTTACAATATGATGATAAATAACTACCCTTGACCTCTTATTTATAGTCTACCTAGGCCATGGTTACTCCATAGGATGACCTACTAACCAAATGAATGCATAGAGAAATGTTAAATAACATCAAAGAGGGATAAGTAATCCATAAGTCAACTATTCCTATCCCAATACATGTGATAGGTTAGGGGTGTAGCATTATTTGTAAACTAGTTACATGAACTTTTCAGTCTATGTAAAAATAATTAAATATCTTACTTAGACATATCTAGATCATTGGATCCACTTCCTTATCTCCTAGACACTAATGCCAAAATTAAATAGTTTTGTCAATGAAAATGTTTTGAGGGTGATGTTACCATCCCTAACCCAATAAAAACTATTTTTCAAAATCAAATCACTCCTATAAGTTGTCCCGTATTCCTAGCATGTCAGTGGAATGATAAATTATCCAAATGGAGTCATATGAATACAAACAAAACCCATAATTGTTACTCACTTGGAACTTATATATCAAGCATCTACACATTATTTTATATTGAGAACATTTACCACTAAGATCAATCAATAGATATGTCTAAAGCACACCAAACCAAGTTAAAATAGAATATTGTCAAGTATCTAAATCCAAATTCTAGGCACATTTATATAGTAAAGGAAAAAATTGCATATTAACATTAAGGAGAAGAAATACATGTGGCTTGAATTCCCTTTTCTAAGTATTGGATATGTAGGCAGTGGTTAATCATCAATGGGGGTGATTGGGTTAGCTCAACCTATTACACTTCCCAAGTTTTTACATGTTTATAACACTCACAATCAAACCTAGGGTTAAAAGAGAAGTATATTGATTTATGGAGTTATGTGTATAGACATGCTTTAGGACATGCAAACATAGTATTAAAAGTAGGTACAGTTGATTGTATGGTAATATAGAGATAAAACATCCTATTGATGTGCATTTTATACACACTATATCCATAATGAGGTAGCCTCTAATATTTTAGGATCTAAATGGAGGTAAACTCCACTCCAAAGAATGAGTTATTGGTATATAGTCTATTAAAACTTGTTGATGGAATAGTTGGTAGGGAATTTATGTTGTTGACTAGGTTTTTTGGATGGAGGTGTGGTTCTTAAAGGATTGTGAATCTCTATGTGAGTTGGAGGGGCAGTTGGATTCTAATCTAGAGTGGGCAGGTCTCAAAACAAACTCAAAAATGGAAGAAAGGGTAAGGTAAAAAAGAAAGCTTCCATGGTTTTCAAGAATCACTCCCCTGAGTGGTTTCTAAAAGGATAAGTGCTCTCAAAACCTATGCCTATTGCTAGAAATAATTGCACACACATAGTCAGACACAGATAATAAGTCTAACGAAATAATGATGTAAAAAATTCCAAATCCTTAGACAAAGGTTGTTCCTTTTAGGGTAGTGTTGCACGCCATTAATCAAGAGATTATGGTTTAACCTAGTGAAGTATCTGAGGCAACTATTACACACACAAAAAAAACTACATCTAAGAAATCACTCATGCACAATAAAAATTATGAATCAATTTGAACTTGATTATCTTAACCAATATATTTACCAATCTTTTAATAGTTTTTGCATGTGCCCACACACACACACACACAAACACATGCACGCACACACACACACACACACACACACACACACACACACACACACACACACACACACACACACACACACACACACACACACACACACACACACACACACACACACACACAAACTAGTATATCAATCAAAATAATCAAGAATCTATTCAAAAATTTTGCAATCTAAATATTATTTAAACATACAACCAATGAAAGTAACAACTAATTACACAAAAATTGGATACAAAATACACAAACACATTTTCTAATGATCAAAACTAATGTTGCTCCTATATTCAAAAATTCTCTAACAAAAATCCAAGTTGGATTACAAATATTTATATAGACTTTGGGAAGGGGTCACCTCATCCTCTAAGTTCATGCAAGATCATTACATGTGATAGTTAGACTATGATTTATCACTATGGTCTAAAACCATGTAAGATTTTACTTACTATTATTGATTTAAAATAGCCTTTGCAAAAACTATGCAACATGTGTATATGTATGAAGACAACATAAATTTTTTACAATTATAGTTTGAAATATATGCAAACTTTAGAATATGCATCATTTACCAAAACTGCACATGCATTATTTTATAGATTATGAGAACAACCTATTGATATTTTAGATTAACCACCTTTAAATGGAACTTTGACGTATGAATAAAGGAACAAAACCACTTTACCAATGTTTTATAACCAATGGCACTAATGCTAGCCATGACTAATCTAAACTATGCATTGCATGCTCATCTATGTTTTTTATAGAATCTAGATCTTTACTTTTATATTTACCATTCAAATTAAGACATGCATGTTCATACTCTAGATTAACTGTGAGACCCAATTTCTATTGATAGATATAACTCAAGTGTCCAAATATCTACATATTCTACCCACATTTCCATACTAGATTTCAAAATGTGACATGTGTTAACACTTGACTGAGTCTAGGATCTTTAAAAACTCCACTCAGGACTTGCACTATCAATCCTTATATATAGGTTTAACATGGTTCATTGGATTTTAGTGATTTTGGCTCATTGACTCCTATGTGTTTGACACTTGTTATTCTTTATTTTGTTCTACTTTATAGGTGTGTCACTTGGCAGCTACTTGGGGATTTTACACTCTATGTATTAGGCTTCCTACTTCTTCTTGTGGGTCGTTGAATTTGTGAAATGGGATCCCATAATGGGGACACTTGTCATTCTCATAGATCTTTGACATTTCAACTCACTCTCACATCATTCAATAAAATGGGCTTGAGAAGACACATACCATAGGATCTTGGCTTATACCTTCTAACTTGTACTTCAATCATGTGAGTATGCCACTTGGTAGCTCTTTACTTATTTTGAGACCTTTAAAAAGTCTTAATTTATTTTGCACCATTGGATAAGTTATAAGGATCAATGCGAATCATCGATCTACTAGGTCCACTTTTAAATCTAAATGAGTAATTTATGAGTTTAAATTTGACATTCATAAAACCATCAAATGATGTCCTCATGATTGTTAAGTATAATTCCATAATTTATCCATTTTTTAGGTTAAATTTGACATTTGCACGATCATCAAATGATGTCCTCATAACCATCAACTAACATCCATGCAATTGTCAAATTTAACCTCATCAACTTGACACATGTCATTTATTTAGGATTCACTACTCCTGTAAGCATACACACAAAATGACTTAGCATAATATAAAATTCCCTAAATGAATATTCTAGCCTAAGGTCTTCATATTAGTCGAATATGATTTGGACCTAGGCTAAGAATATATAAAAGACATCATGAATTTAATCTTGATGACATAGCATAGAATAATATGATTGAGACCCTTGGATAAAATCTTAAATCAAGCTCAATAGATAATGAAATTTTTTTCTAAGCAAGGGTGCCACTTATTAATATGGTATTTATTTCACAGCAATTGTTTTAGGGGAATTGTTTCAAGATTTCTATATAGAGGAATTGTTTTGGGATTTTTATGTGGGGGAATTATTTTTGATAAAATGTTTACAACAATTCTCTTGAAGGTTCATTTCATTTGACAAAATATTTGAGACACAAAGTCCAAAGGAATTCCATTAGGATAATTATTTCACACCATAGTCATAATGAGCTAACCTCTAACATTTTAAGATCTCAATAAAGGTAAAATCTACACTAGGGTATGAGTTTTAGGTATATGGTCTATTACAACCTATTGATGGAATAAATTATAGGGCATGAAAGTTGTTGAAAATGTTTTTTGGATGGAGGTGTGGTTCTTGAAGGATTGTGAATTAGATGGGTGGCTGGATTCTAATCTAGAGTGGGAAGGTCTAAAAAAAAACTCAAAAAAAGAGGGAAAGATAAGGCAAAAAAAAAACTTCTATGGTTTTCAGGAATCACTCTCCCAAATGGTTTCTAAAAAGATAAGTGATATTAGAACCTATGCCTATTTCTAGAAATAATTACACACATAAAATTAACCATGGCTAAGAAGTCTAAGGAAATAATGATGTAGGAAATTCACAAGCCTTAGATAAAGGTTTCTCCTTTTAGGGTAGATGTTGCACACCCTTAATCAAGAGATTATGGCTCAGGCTCGTGAAGCATTTGAGATAGTTATTACACACACATAGAAAACTACATCTAAGAAATCACTCATGCATAATCAAAATTATGAATCAATTTGAATTTGACTATCTTAACCAATATATTTACCAATATTTCAATAGTTGTTGCACATATATATATTAAAATAATAAAGAATCTAGTCATAGATTTTCACACTAAATATTATTTAAACATACAACCAATGAAATCAACAACTAATTACACTTAAATTGGACAAAAAATACACAACACATTCTTTGATGATCAAAATTGATGTTGCTCTTATATTCAAAAATTCTCTGATAAAAATCTATGTTGGATTACAATTGTTTATATAAACTTGGGGAAGGGGTCACCTCATCCTCTAAGTTCATGCAAGGTTTTTACATGTGATAGTTAAAACATGAGTTCTAACTATGTTCTAAAATTGTACAAGAGTCTACTTATAGTTATCAATTTAAAATAGCCTTTGCTAAAACTATGTAACATGTGCATGTGTACAAAGATGATGGTAATTTTTTATAATTATAGTTTGAACTATATGCAAACTTTAGAATATGCACCATTTACCAAAATTTCACATACCTCCTTTTATATATTGTGAGAAAAAATCAGTAATCTTTTAGATTAGACACCTTCAAATGAAACTTTGACATATGCATGAAGGACCAAAACCACTTTGCCAATGTTTTAGAACCAGTGGTACTACTATTAGCTGTGAATAATCTGAACTATGCATTACATGCTCACCCATGATTTTTATAGAATATGGATCTTCACTTTTATATTTGCATTTAGATTAAGACATACATGTTCATACTCTAGCTTAACTATGATACCCAATGTATATTGATAGATATAGCTCAAGTGTCTAGAAATCTATGTATTCTTCCCATAATGCCCTGTTAATTTTCAAAATGTGACACGTTTCAACACATGATTAAGTCTAGGATCTTTGAAAAGTCCACTTAGGACTCGTATTATTGATCTTTATGTACTAGTTTAACATGATTCATTATCTTTTAGTGCTTTTAAATTATTAACTCCTATGTTTTTGACACTTGTCATTCTTTATTTTTCTCTACTTCATATGTGTACCACTTAGTAGCTACTTGGGGATTCTAAGATCTATGTACTAGGATCCATGCTTCTTCTTATGGGTTGTTGTATCTATGCAATGGGATCCCACAATGGTGACACTTATCATTCTCACATAGATTTGACATTTAAACTCATTCTCATATCATTCGATAAAATGGTCCCAAGTAGATGCACACCATATGATCTAGGCTTAGACCTTTTAAATTATACTTCAATCATACAAGTATACCCCTTGGAAACTCTCTAATTAATCCAAGACCTTTAAAAAGTTTCCATTGATCTGGTACCATTGGATCAATTATAGGGATCAATGTGAACCATCGATCTACTGGGTCCACTTTTAAATCCAAATTGGTAATTGACAAGGTTAAATTTGACAATCACATGACCATCAAATGATGTCTTCACAACTATAAAATGACATCCACACAACTGTCAAATTTAATTCCTTAAATTAGACATTACCAAAGTTAAATTTTATGTTCACATAACCATCAAATGATGTCCTCATGAACATCAAATGACATCTGTATGACTATCAAATTTAATCTCATCAACTTGGCATGTGTCATTTCTTCAGGATTCCCTACTCCTACACACATAAGCACAAAATGACTTAACATAATATAAAATTCCTTTCATGAATATTTTAGCTTAAGGTCTTCGTATTAGTAAAATATGATTTGGACCTAGGCTAAGAATATATAAAGAAGCTCCTGTATTTAATCTTGATGACCTAGTATATAAAAATAGGATTAGGACCCTTGTCTAAAATCTTAAATCAAACTCAAGACAATGAAAATGTTTTCTAAGCAAGGGTGCCACTTGGTGATAGGGTATTTATTTTGGGGAAATTTTTGTAGGGAAAATATTTTTGGATTTTTATGTAGGGGAATTATTTCATGATTTCTATATGGGGGAATTTTTTTAAACAAAATGTCTGCAATAATTCTCCCAAAGGGTCATTTCATCAAACAAAATGTTTGAGATGTAAAGTTTGAAGGAATTTTGGCAGGGGAATTTTTTTGAACAAAATATTTGCAAAAATTATCTCAAAGACTCAATTCTCTCAAACAAAATGTCTAAAAAAAGATTGAATGGATGGTCTCCAAAGGGCTGAAGGGCATGATGTTTTAGACAAAATGTCTAAAGGAATTGGTCGAAGGGTAGAAGGCCCAAGACAAAAATCTTGAAGGATCTTTTTCAAAATATCTGAAGGGTATATTTATAAATTTTAAAGGGCATGTACCTCTAGGGGAATTGTTTCAAGACTTTTACATTGGATAAAATGTCTGAGAAATAAAGTCTGAAGGAATTGGCCTAGGGGAAAAGTCATAAAGGATAGGCTCATAGGGTAAAATAATGCTCATGACAAAAGTCCTGAAGGGCATATGTGAAGGGTAATGTATCTCAAATAAAATTTCTAAAGGAAGGGGCCAAAATGTGAAATATCTTACACAAAATGTCCAAAAAAATTGGTTGAAGGATAAAGTCTTGTGACAAAATCCCTGAAAGGTTGGTGTGGAGGGAAAAGGGCTTGGGATAAAAGTCCTGAAGGGTAAATATTAGAGGGTAAAGGTCCTAAGACAAGTCCCAAAATTAAAATTTTAACTTTAAAAAGGGCTAAAGGTTCACCACAAAAATCCCAAAGGGAAATTTCAAAAGGCTAAAGGGCATGTTCAGAAATTTCAAAGGGATATGTGTCCTTGACAAAACTTCCAAAGGGTAAGTCAGAGGGCAAAAAGGCCTAGGACAAAAGTTATGAAGGGTAGGTACAAAGGGGCTAAAGGATAATTGTAAAAGGTATGAAGTAATTATATTAGGAAAAATGGCCATAACAAAAAGGCCAAAGGATAAGTTGCACAAATCCTAAAGGGTAGGTAATAAGGGGACGAAGGGAAATTCTATCGGTCAAAGTGTATCAACAAGATTATCTATAATAATAAGTCTGACTCAAGGAAATTGTTTTGGTAGAATTATTAAAAGGAAAATTCTACAAAGGGAAACTACTATCAAACAAAATTTCCAAAACACAATACACTCGAAGATCAATTCATGCGAAACAAAAGTTATGAAGAGAAAATCCAAAAAATATAAGTTTGAAAACATAAAGCCCCATAAAGACTCCTAAAGAAGGTTAGTCCATGAAAAACATAATACCAATCCTACTCTACCAAATTATGAAAAAGGCCAATAATAAATATTCTCCTAGATTTTTTATAAACATATAAAAGAGGGGATCAAAGTCAAGACTATAGTTTGAAAAAAGTGGGTCCCTATTTCCCTATGGGGAAAAAGGGGTGTATTGGGTACAACAAATAATAACTAGCAAAGTGAATACTCCTAAGTATTTAAGAACACAAAACTTCATTTTCAATCCTAAGTCAATCATGAAGTGTGCCAAAGAAAAATAGTTAAATCAAAAATATAAAATAAAATGCTAAGTTACTTCACACAACATACTTACCTTCTAATTTCTTGGATCTATGTGAGTCAAAATTTGTAGTTTATTTAACCCCTAATATGGTGAGTTTTTTAAAAGATTTGATGGGGTTGTAGGTTTCATTCCAGTATCTATTTAAGCTTAAAAATAAATGAATATCATGCATTTCTCTACTACCAGCTAGGCATCTATAGCCCTAACAGAGATACCTTGGGTTCCTTCTCTTCTTATTTCATTATTTTCTTTTAATCAATATGCATGGTACATTGACCTTATTTCATCATGTGAGTCTTTTTATTTTATTTAGATTTTATTTTTCTCTTTTAAATCCATTGGTTCTTTCTTATTTTGTTTTTCTTTTGCTCTTCTTTTGTTCTTGAATACAAAAGAGAAGAGCTAGAACTCTAGTGATCTGGTATAGTTATAAAACAAATCATTACTAGAACATCTCCACCAGTGACACCTACACCCAAAATTATCACTTGAAATATGTATTTAATGTGATAAGTGTATTTGATATAATAAAAAAAGAAAACTTTCTAAATTTATATGAAGTACTATGAGAACAACTTCTGCATGCTTGGTTAAAGTATTCAAATATGACACCTTTCAGAATAATTCATGATCACCTATCTTCATCCTAAAATGCAAAAATGTAGAAACATGCCTAATCTATAAACTAGTCCCAAAATAATTCAATATTTTAATTTCCCCCTTTCTTACAAGTCATAATCTTAGTTGGTTTGGATTTTAACTTGGTTATATTTAGATTAAATGCAATTCTGATTGTCAGAGAAAGCAAGGGACAACTAATGTAAAAAATCAAGAAAATAAAATAAGAAAACATTGAAATCTAATATAGAAAGAAAAATACTGAAAGTAAGAAAGATTAATCTAATAAGAAAAAATGACAGAAAATAATAAACCTAACCTACTCCTACTCTAAAGAAAACCCAAACATTATGGGGGATGGATTTGGAAACTTTGTTTGGTATGATTCTCAATCTTTGGTAGTAATAAGATTTTCCCATTAAAGTTATAAAATAGGAAGGGACATCCTTGTATTCATTCAATAGAATTTTGAGCATTTCCCCCATATTTTAGAATAAAAAATCAAGGTTACTCATTGAGACATCCCAAACACAATAAAAAAAATCTTCCCTATGATACATATGTTCTAAAAGCTCACCATTATTACTCATGTATTCAATATAACCTAATTAAGACAAACAATCCTCAAAATTACCTACTAAGATGGATATTATATCTGACCTATAATCCTAAATGTTATTATCATCTATGAACTCATTATGGGAAAGGTCCTCAAAGACAGAGTTAGAATCATAAGTATAATCATGAGCAACATATTCCTCTAAAACTTCATCTAAACTCTCACTTTGAGTGTGACCTTCAATATTTGATTGAATCAACCCTTGACTTTCCAAATCATGAATAAAAATTTTATTTACCAAGGGCTCACTATTTCTAATTTTAGGATTGAGAGATTCATTACTATTAATTCTAGAGAGATCATCTCATCTAATGCATGTTGTTGATCCTTTTTCTACTATTATTTTGAATAATTATGCTCTATGAGATATGCAACTTCATGGGCATCGTATGTGAAATCAAAGGTCTTTGATTCAATGTTGAGTAATGTGCATTTCCACACACATGGGGGTTCCTAGTCAATCACATAATTAGCCATAGTGTCTTTCACATTAGAGTTAGGAACCAAATTGAATTTAGCATCTATCAAATCAAGTAATGAGCATCTATATGAATTATGAATTAATTACATTAGAAGGGAGTTTAGAAATACAATCAAAAGTATTGAGGGAAGCCAACATACCTTTTCCATTTGCCCCATGATAAAGATACATACCTGCTTTAGGCATGGCAAAATCTAAAATATTAATATTGGAGCTTTAATGATAAGAGGAGAATAAGTCATGAATATAATCATCACATGAGTTTTCTAATAGAGATTGTAATGCAAACTAATAGTCACAAGAGTCATCAACACTATATTTAGAGCTAATATCTTCTTTTCCAAGGCAAAGTAATTGATTCTTTGCCTAGGCATATTCTATCACATAGAGTTACTGCAAAGGTTGGCAATGTTCCTTTAAATTGATATGTTCCTCACTATAATTATTTCCTTATTTAATTACCTCATCAAATACAAGGATGGAATAAACATGATCCAATTCTCCTAGCTTGAAATATTCCTCTTCCTTTATGGATGAAATATGATCTTCTACCTCTTTTATAATCAAATCATCCTCTCCATCTGGGATCTCTTCTTCCTTGTGTACAATGCCTAGATTAAAAGGAAATCCTTCCACTATGTTCCAATCTGGGAAAAATAATAAGCTTTCTCTTTGGATAGATTTTGTACAATTCGTATCCAACATACTTATTATAGATAACCTCATAGAAGATGTTAAATTATTTTTTAAATCATGAACATCAATATTTGGACCAAATCATATCAAAAAATATTCCTCAATATCACTCCAACTAGTAATAGAACTAGGTGCCAACTTTGCAATCCAATCACACATTTCTTCTCCCAACATGAAAGGGAAAAACCCTGCATATTACATCCTCAAATGTTACATCCATAATATGCATAGCATATGTGTAAGCAGTAAGATTCCCTTCAATGGCTCTTGGGTGATTATAATGGAACCTAAGAAAGTATTTGAAAGGGTCATTGGGGAAATCATGTTTAATACCTAGGATATCTATGGGTCCTTTGTCAAGCTAATCCATTCTCAAAACTTTTAGTACAATCAAAGGTGTGGCCCTCCTTCTGGTGCTAATTTAATATTGATATGGTTTTTATGCACAACATAACCATAACAAGGTATCCTCTAATGTTTAGGGATCTCAATGGAGGTAAAATCCACTCTAGGGCATGAGTTATAGGTATACAATCTATTACAACTTATTGATAAATAGTTAGTAGGGCATGCAAGTTGTTGATAAGGTTTTTTAGATGGAGGTGTGGTTCCTAAAGGATTGTGAATATCTATGTGAATTGGATGTATGGATAAATTCTAATCTAGAGTGGGTAGGTCTCAAAACAAACTCAAAAAATGAGGGAAGGGTAAGGTAAAAAGGAAAGCTTTTATGGTTTTTAGGAATCACTCCCCTGACTAGTTTCTAAAAGGATAAGCACTCTTAAAACCTACACCTATTTCTAGCAGTAATTGCACACACACGATCAAACATGACTAATAATTATAAGGAAATAATGATGTAGGAAATTAACAAGTTTTAGACAAAATTTGCTCCTTTTAGGGAATATATTACATGCCCTTAATCAGGAGATTATGGCTTAGGCTAGTGAATTATCTGAGGTAGCTATTGCACACACACATAAAAATACATCCAAAAAATCACTCATAAACAATTAAAATTATGAATAAATTTGAACTTAACTATCTTAACCAATATATTTACCAATATTTCAATAGCTATTGCACATCTATAGATTAGTATATCAATCAAAATAATCAAGATCCATTTACATATTTTGCACACTAAAGATTATTGAAACATACAACTAATGAAAGTAGTAAATAATTACATAGAAGGTGGATACAAAATACACAAAAACATTCACTGATGATCAAAATCGATGTTTCTCCTATATTAAAAAATTATGTGATAAAAATCCAAGTTGGACTATAATTATTTATATAGACTTTGGGAAGGGGTCACTTCATCCTCTAAGTTCATGCAAGGTTATTAAATGTGATAGTTAGAACATGAGTTATAACTATGGTCTAAAATAGTATAAGAGTCTACTTATAATTATCAATTTAAAATGGTCTCTACCAAAACTATGAAACATGTGCATGTGTATAAAGACAATGGTACCTTTTTATAATTATATTTTGAACTGTATGCAAACTTTAGAATATGTGCCATTTACCAAAACTACACATTCCTCCTTTTATATATTGTGAGAACACCCTAATGATATTTCATATTAGCCACCTTTAAATGGAGCTTTGACATATGCGTGAAGGACTAAAACCACTTTACCAATGTTTTAAAATTAGTGGCACTAATGGTAGCTGTGACTAATATGAATTGTGTATTGCATGCTTACCCATGATTTTTATAGAATCTAGTTCTTCACTTTTATATTTAGCATTCAAATTAGGACATGCATGTTCATATTCTAGTTTAACTATGAGACCCAATGTCTATTGATATATATAGTTCAAGTGTCTAAAGATCTACATATTATGACCATAATGCCCTACTAGATTTTTAAATGTGACACATGTTAACACTTGATTGCGTCTAAGATCTTTTAAAAGTACACTTAAGACTCACACTATTGATATTAATGTACTAGTTTAACGCAATTCATAATATTTTATTACTTTTGGATCATTGACTCCTATGTGGTTGACACTTGTTATTCTCTATTTTTCTTTGCTTCATACGTTTTCCACTTGGCAACCGATTGGTGATTATAAACCCTATGTACTGGGCTTCCTTCTTCTTTCCATGGGTCAGTGGATCTATGCACTAGGCTCCCATGATGGTGATACTTATCATTATTATGAAGCTTTAACATTTTAACTTGCTCTTGTGTCATTTGATCAAATGGGCCCAAGCAAATACATGTTGTAGGATCTTAGATTAGAAATTTTGACTTGTGCTTATATCATGTGGGTATGCCCCTTGAAAACTCGATGCTTAATGTGATACCTTTGAAAACTCTTCATCAATCTCAAACCCTTGGATCAATTATATAGATCAACATGAATTATCGATCTCCTAGGTCTACTTTTGAATCTAAATAGGTAATTTATGAGATTAAATTTTATGTTTGAACAACCATCAAATGACATCCTCACAACCATAAAATTAATTCTACATGACTATCAAATTTAATTCTTTAAATTATTCATTATTGAGGTTAAATTTAACTTCACATGATAATCAAACGATGCCCTCGTGATTGTCAATTGACATCTATAAGAATGTCAAATTTAATCTTGTCAACTTGACATGTGTCATTTATTTAAGATTCCATACTCCTATAAATATAAGCACAAAATGATTTAGCATAATATAAAGGTCCCTGCATAAATATTCTTACCTAAGGTCTTAGTATTAGTAAAATACGATTTGGACCTAGGCTAAGAAGATATGAAAGAGCTCTTACATTTAATCTTGATGACCTAGCATATAAAAATATGATTGGGACCCTTGGTTAAAATCTTAAATCAAGCTCAAGACATAATGAAAATGTTCTCTAAGTAAGGGTGCCACTTGGCAGTATGGTATTTGTTTTGAGGCAATTATTGTAGGAAAATTATTTTTAGATTTATGTGCAAGGGAATTGGTTTAGGATTTCTATGTGGGGGAATTATTTCAAAAAAAATCATTGAAATAATTATATCAAATGGTCATTTTATTATAAAAAAATTCTAAAACACAAAGTTTAAAGGAATTCTATTGGGGGATTATTTTGAATTAAATGTTCACAATAATTCTCTCAAAGAATCAATTCTTTTAGATAAAATGGCTAAAAGAAAGATTGAAGGTATGGTATCAAAAGGGTCAAAGGGCATGATGTTTAAAAAAAACATCTAAAATAATTGGCCAAAGGGTAGAAGGCTCAGGATAAAAGTCTTAAAGGGTAAGTGGCCACTTCAAAAATCCCAAAAGGTCTTTGTCAAAATATCTGAAGGGTAGGTTCAAAAAGTATGAAGGGCATGTGTCCTTGGAGGACTTATTTTAGGACTTTTGTGTCAGACAAAATTTTTGATACATAAGGTCTGAAGGAATTGGCCTAGGGCAAAAGTCCCAAAGGATAGGCTCGTAGGGCAAAAAATGCCTGAGGCAAAAGTCCTGAAGGGCATATGTGAAAGGTAAAGTCTCTCAATTAAAATGTCTAAAGGAAGGGATTGAAAGGAAAAATATCTAACAAAATATCCAAAATAATTTGTCTAAGGACAAAGTACCATGACAAAAGTCCTAAAAGGTTGGTGCAGAGGGAAAAAATCCTAAGACAAAAGCCCTGATGGGTAATTCTTGGAGGGGAAAAGGCCCAAGACAAAGTCCCAAAGGACAAATGGCCATTTAAAAAGAGCTAAAAGGGTCACCAAAAGTTTATTTAAGGGCACTTTCAAAAGGTCAAAGGGCATGTTTAGAAAGTTCAAATGGATATGTGTCCTTGACAAAACTTTTGAAGGGTAAGTCAGAGGGAAAAAAGGCTTGGGACAAAAGTCTCGAAGGGTAGGTGCAAAGGTGTCGAAGGGTAATTGCAAAAGGTCTAAAACAAATTATATTAGGAAAAATGGCTGCAACAAAAATGTTGGAGGACAAGTTGCATAAATCTTGAAAGGTAGGTTAGAAGGGGCCAAAGGATAATTCTATTAGTGAAATTCTATCGACAAGATTGTCAACATGAATAAGTCTAACTTAGGGAAATTGTTTCAGCAGAATTGTTGAGGGGAAATTGCTACAAAGAATAAATTCCATCAGACAAAGTGTTTGAGACACAATAAACCCAAATACCAATTCATGCTAAACAAAAGTTCTGAAGAGAAAAGCCTAAAAAC